>JAUBOD010000140.1:3983811-3996178 GCA_032353885.1 Nothura maculosa
CTGAGTAGAGGGGCAGAATCACCTCCCTCGACCTGCTGGCAACGCTCCTCCTGATGCAGGCCAGGATCTCATTGGCCGAAATTAATCTACAAACTTCAGATACTTGAAGAGAAGCATAGCCTAAGGAGCATAGCCTCAGTGCACTCTGCACTCAAGAAAGCAGGTGAAGCTTAGACAGTCTGAAGCTGACTTAGGTAGGTCTACTCAAGAACAAAACAGAGGCAGATCAATGCTGCAATCACTTGCAAAAACATAAATGCAGACTGACTATAGGCTTTGTGTAGATCTGCTTTGGATTTTCACTGGTGAAAGAATCAGTAACAATTCTCAAATCCCATTAAAATCTGTGAAGATTTTACTCTTGGGTACATGCAAGCTGTAAAGTTCCTGATATTTTATTTTTTAAACGATACTGTTCTCTTAAATATCTTATTTTTACAGTAGATCTGTGCTACTGGGTATTATGAAAATAAAAATAAGAAGGAAAATTTAAAAAAATGGGTAGAGACTTGAGAGAAAATTTGGACAACAGCAACACCAGGATAGGAATACTTGAGTGGGATATTTTAGAATAGCTTGAGCAGGATATTTTATTCACAAGTCAGATTTTGTTGCTGTTTGTCCAGGAGTGTGAATGACAGCACACACATAAAAGGATTCCCTCAATCAACTAAGAATCACTTTTATTCTTCATCTCCCACTACTTCACTTTTATCTTTTGTTTATTCTTCCTTAATTCATAGAATCCTTTTTTTCCGATACCATGGTGTCTGGGGATGAGAAATATAAATCTTCCATAGTTATGCTTGCTTTATGATCAGTCCCTAGAACTTAGATTATGGGTTTTTTTCAATTTATATTCACAGAAGGAGAGAGTTCCTATGCAGCAACACGAGACCAAACAGTACAAGAACTGGTTCTTGCAAAGTTTCAGAAGCTAGAAATACAGGGATAAGCTATAATGGTTATAGGAGAAATATACAGACAAAGGCACAAAAGGGCAGAAATATTTTAAAATAATGTATTGAAAATTTTCAGTGTTTAAAGATGATAGATTATTTCTTCCTGCTCCAAACTCAGAATTGGAAACTGCCAAATTTAAAAATCTGGTCAGAAAGCTTCTTTGATGAAAGAACACCCTCTAAGTAGACTTTTACACTTGGAAGAGCCTGTATAGGCTAGTCATCACAAAAGAAAAAATGTTGTCTAGTATAATGCAGAGCTGACTTTTCCTTACTCTTCCCTAATTTCCTATTCCTATCTTCCTGAAAGTCTGCATGCTACCCTCCCAATCTCCTTTCAGATTGCTGAAGTTTAAGCAAACTTATGGAAAGATGAGAAAAGTCAAGGAACAGCTATGAACTAGCCACTGTTATCTTTAGTTTGGGGTTATTGGGGCCATTTCAGCTGCAGAGTCTTGGCGAAGATGACTGCCTTCCAAAAGCAATAGCAAAGTTTCAGTTTGGACTTGCACCAAATTATTTCACCAAGTAAACACTGCCAAGAAATAAAACTGCATTCACAGTAAATGCATTAATTCATTATTTACATTCATATATAGGTTCCTATTGAAAGGGCCCTAGTGTACTCAGGTAATAAGTATTCTCTCTGATACAAAAGCAGTTTTGCTTTGTCAACCCAAAAAACTGCATCCAAATTTTAACTGTTGATAAGATAACACGAACAGCTGACAAATGGGCCAAAAGAACAGTCCTACCCCCAGGAACTAACTGTATTACTCTGGCTAGATTCTGATATTAGCTTTAGAAAAAAAACAGCTTTTAATACTGAATTGTTTCTGTATAAGCATTATTAGACTCAAAGCAAAAATGCTTCTGTATTTATGAATTTATATATATGAAAAAAATAAAACTATGATCAAAAAGAAAAAAAAAAGATTTTGAAAAAGCATCTGTGTTTGATACACTGCACCAGCACCAGGTTGAGATTAGGGGTTTAATATGCAACCAATTTACCTCACAGTTTTGCAAGGTTTGTTTTTCACATAACCAACATTTCTGAAAGAAGAAAAGCTTACTCTCTTTCATGGGCCTCAATGAAGTTATCCTGTGTTCCAGGCTAAGGTACTGTGCAGTTTATTGGTCAAGCTTATACATGAGGCTGACTCTGGTGAGTTTTTTGTTTTATGTAACACAAGTAAATCAGCAACTTTTCCCAACTAACACTAAGAACTAAAGCACCTTTGTCCATTACTCATAAGATTTGTAAGATTCCCAATTTTATTTTCCCAACTATATTTACATCATCTGTTGTTTATGCCATTTTTTTAAATTTAAATATGGACTACAGCTTTCAAAATCTAAAACTGGGATTTTGGAGTAGCAAAAGTAGTAGTTTGGAGTAGTTTGGAGTAGCACAGAGTAGTTTACTCATTCTTTGTTAGTCTTAACAATAATATTCTGGTAATGTTCATGACAAAGTTAAAAGAAAGTATCAACTACTAGAGATGCTAGTGAACTAAAATCCCTGCAGACAACTGAGAAAACTCTTTTAACCTCCCTAGAACTGAGATGGTTCTCACTTGCATTTAATACTGTTCTTTTTTCCAGGAACACCTCTTCACATAGGTGTGCTTATGCATTATTCATGAGAGATGACTGGTACTAAAATAATCTTCATATTTACTGTCCTATTCATGGAAAGAGGCAGCTAATGGATTTCCAGTTTGGAAGGTGAATCAGAAGAAAATTTTCTGAAATAATAACAATCCACTTTCCTTCCTCAAAAGAAAAGAAAGTGAAGTTCCAATTAGACCAATTGAAACATTTTTTTCCTTAGAAACTTTTTCTGAGCACTAGCCAGATTCAGCTGTTTCCTACTTCAGTCTTGACTGTAGCATTCCACATCCTAACTATTGGTTTATTCATTTTTTTTTCTTGATATATTAGCCTAAATTAGACTAATCTCTAGCTCCTGCTGCAATGTCCATCTCTGCTGGATTTAGATCCAGGACTATGACTTTCCCTTCCTGAAGGCTACTATCATTTTACCCACCTCTCCCCTTTCCACTGTGGCATATCTTGACTATTTATACATCAGTTAACTGTCCATGTGCAGCTGCCTATAACCAGCCCTGAAGCAACGACCATCTCTCACTACTTCCTACTATAAGGAATCTAACATTTCTCATAGCATAGCATAAAAAAAGACTTCTACCAGAAAGCAATACTTTTAGCTGGCATAACAGTTTACAGCTTTTTCTGTACTATGATGCAGGCAATATTTTGATCTGTGAAGAAGAAATCAGCAATCCTCTGTCATCACATATGAAGGAAGGGAAGGCTTGCTGGAGCTAATTTAAAGAATATCAGGTCTGGCAATCAGCAGCTTGACAGCAGTGGAAGTAGTAGCCTGTCGTACACGTTAGGGTGCATTTTGGTGTGGCCTGTCATGAAGGCAGATCAGATAGAAGGAAAGTTCCAACACAGCTCCAGAACTGAAGGTTTTCATTTGGATTGTGTTTGAAAATGCTTATCTCCTTTGAAGAGCAACAGAATGAGAGTTCTCCCCACTCACTCAGCATATCTGCTCCTGCCACACACTGGGAAACTGCTTAAATTAGTTACATAGATAACTTTAACTGCTTATAAAGAGAACTTCTATTAAACCCTCCTAAGCCAGCACAGTAAAACAAGTCAGACAGAATCTACCTTTCTCATTTGCCACCACAAATTGACCTACCTATTTCTACTGGCAACACATGCACAGACCTATTCAAGGCCCTGAGAGCTGCACAGCTGTTTGTGAGACTGCTGTTGTCCTGGGAAATTTGATTGATAAAGTTACTTGTGAGGGGGGAATAAATAAATTAAAAACCAGCAGTTTGACTCTCAAGACAAGTAGAGCCTGTGGAGCTGGAAGATATATGGACATCAAAATTGTGCATGAGTGTGTTTGTGTGTATACAGACATACAGTTTAAAGTCCATTTATCTGGAATAAAAATGGCAGAAGCTCTAGGGATCATATATTTATGGAGAGTCCCAGAGGCCTCTGAGTTACTGCAATATAATCAAAAAGAGAGGGAAAAGAAGACATCAGTGGTGGTAACCTCAAAATATAAATTGGTATTTGTTTAATGTGCAATCCAAAGCCTGCCCTACTATAACAACACAGTTGAGAAATAGAACAAGATCGAATATACTTGCAATATATAAATTACCCTAACAGGTTTTTTCACTCTTTCAATGAATGATATTGGTAAGATTGCTACCATTCATATTTTCTCTGTCTTCCCTATAATGTTCTTGCCTCAAGTCTGATAAAATGTTTGAGATCAGTTGGCCTCTTTTTTTTATTTTAATTAGGAAGACAGGCAGCTCAGAGAACAAGTATTAGAAAATACAAGAAGAATAAATAAAGATGATAAACTTCCACATTTATACTATTCCTATAATGTATTAAAATCTAATTCAATCTTTTCAATTTTGGGCTATTACCAGAAGTATCAGTTGAAAACTTACTGCTCCACTTGGAGATCTACGAATCTCTGTCTTGTAACTTTCTATTCTTTGATTTGGCTTTACATCTTATTTTGACTTTATATCTAATATTTATGATCTCACTGTACTTTCAATTGTCCTGGATAGTTTAAGCAGACTGTAGTCCCTTATAGTGCCTTTTTTGTTAGCTACATTATCTTACCTCAGTCTCTTAAACACAAATACTGAACTTTCCCTGACATCATACAAAAAACTGCAAAGATTGTTAGTAAAAACAGGATGAAAATAAAACTTTTAGTAATTTTTAAAGTATTTTTAAAATACTAAACTAAAAAACTATCATTTACCTAACACTAGTTTTTCATATTTGGAACTTTACTGAGAGATATAATGGACAGCAATTCTTGCTATTTGATCCCAAATATATGTGTAACTTCGTCTTCTACTCTGCTGTATTCTGGGAGGAGTATTTCAAGAGTTAGGAGGAAGAGCAGGTAAGGGCAAGAATGACGGATATGGGTCTTAGAATATGTTCTGCGCTTGAATTAGAGTGATGAGGTAAATGATTACTTGTTAGAGAAGCTCACAGAATGTTTTTATTCTCTAAAAAACCACTAGTGAAATAAAGTAACATTTTATTTCACATTAGCAGATACAGATAACAAACAGAAATTGGAGATTATGATGGTTCATGAACAATCTCAACATTACTACTGTCCTGTCATCATTGAAATTTTGCCCCACATTAGATACTACTTTTAGTGAGGAAGCCATGGGAAAAAACTGATATAGGCAAACTAGCCGCTCTGCATGCTTCAAATAAACACTGCAGCCCACAACTTGGTATAGGGCTTTTTCTCTCCTGCTACTTATGTCACACTTCAGAATCCTCTCACATACTCACCTTTTCTATGGGTAAAGTGACTTTCACAATAAAAGAAACAGCATATTACCTGCCATACGCAAAATTCATTCAGGGAGTGCAATGACTCACTTTACAAGCTGGCAAAACTTTTACTTCAGAATAGCACTCTGTTACAAACTCCAATTGTCTAACTGGAGATATGAATGCAATATGAATGCAGCAGGTAAACAGGGTAATAAATGCAGTTTTTATTTTCCAGGAATGCAGATGTGGAGCTGTCCATTAATGAAAGGTGAATAGTAAAGCTTTATTAAAGTTAACTGGCTTTGAAGGACATCTATTTTGTCAGTAGTTTGAGAGAGGGGGAATTAATAAAGTTTATGATTTAAAGTTGATCGATCAGTCAAAAATAGTGCAATGGCAAATATCTGATTTCATTAATAAATTCTAAGTAAGTCCAAGATTTTTCTAGATGAAATTACCTTTCTGCTCTGTAGCCTACTGATTTGCCTGCTTCTGTTCTCATAACAAAGAGGAAGCAAAATTTCAGGGCCAGTATTTGTGTCCTACCAAATGTTAGAACTTAATCCAGTGTGATTTGAGGGAGAAATCACACTTTCGCAGATCAGTAAAGTGTCACTACACTTAGAAAAAGTTGAAAATCCATTGAGTATGTCTTCAAAGGACCTTGAAGCACACCTTAGAATACCTGCCTAAGGAAGGGATTTTAAGAACTTCACAGATCAGGACAGGTTTCCTTATTACCTGAGATTTGTGCCCTTTTATACTGTGGCGCAGTGCCAGCTCTTAAACTAAACTGGTAAAAAAACGGGTGGGAAAGATTCCTTCTCCCATAATACATTTCTCTTTTTTTTTTTCTTTCATCAATACACATCAATACACATTAACAAGCTGTTTGGAAGGGGATATTTTCTCTTCCTTTCTTTTTTCAGTTCCAAAATGCATACTTGTTTTGTAGCATAATGGAAAACTGCCAGATGCCACTATTAAAATGAACCTTCTTACAAGCTGTGATATTTATGGAGACAGAACTCTGCTCAGTGTGTGGTCAAGGGGAATGCAGGCAGACATTCCCCTGCTGGTAGAATATCATCTTGCATGGAAGTCCCACAGCCCCTTTCACCTAACTGCATCTTGCAGAGGTGTCATGTTGATGATACACTTCACAGGGGAACTACTTTGCCTAATATTTGGTTATTAAACTTCCTTCAAAACCCTGACTTGGAACAATGAAGGCAAGGTCTCTGATGTGCAGTGCTGTCAGGTGAGCACAGACCAGAACGTGGGATTTAAGACATGGTGTTTTACATGAATGCCCAGACCAACCATAGAGATGGGATAAGAAAAACAATACTTCCAAAGAGAAAGGAGCAAGTTCTGGCCTCACATTTTAGCATGGATGCTTTTTACCTCTGGGCAGAAGTGGTGCTCAGCACTTGTGTTCACAGAAAATTCAGTGATGAATTTACTCCTTGACCTGAAGTCAAGTGAGTATTCAAGACTATGTGTGTGTAGAGCTAGGTAGTGCTTGGATGATTTGTTAGACAAAACATAAAGACCCCTGAGAAGGATGAAAGACCGCCAAAAACTCAAAACATGCACTGGAAGATCTCCCATTTGCCACGGTTATCTATTTCCCCCCATAGTCCTAGACAATCAACAGTCTACTTCCAAGTGACGTAACACAGCAATCCTGAACTTTGAAAGAGCTGAGCAGTCAGAATTTTACTAAACTCATCTGATTGATTGCTTTCAAAAAGAAGACCACTTCCTTCAGAAGTGTGGCTAAAGGTATCCACTGTTAGAAACATTGGGTTTGAAATAAGAAAATGGATAAAGGAGTGGAGAGCAATGTTACATGAAATGGTGAGTGTCCTCTGTGCTGTGGGACAGCTGGTTTGCTTACAGGCAACACTGCTCAAATGAAAAGACTGTGTTTCTTTTCATTTGAACAGTCTTACACACACCAAGTGAGTAACTGACTGCATGTCAATCATGAACTTAATCCCCCATGTCTTTTATCAGCTCCACTTCTTCTTTGATTCTGAAAATTACTTATCTCTTTCCTCTACTGGCTCATTCCATGCTTCCCATAAATTCCAAAATATGCATTTTATTATTTGATGCGATAATATATCTAGTCTACTACTTCATTTTTCCCAGTGCTTTAAGTGATAAATATTAATACTGGGAGTTTCAGGACAGGGATTCAGTTTAGTTGCCAGAACAAGTCAACTGTCTAACTAGGAGGATAATCTCCCATATGAAGGGAAAATGTGTTTCAGTGTAAGGAATGAGCTGCCAAATGAGGTAAGATAGACCTAGTGCCTCATCCTCTGACATCTTCCCAGTGTTCTTGACAAATGCTGGGTATCCATAGCTTCAAAAGGGTGATATTATTGATCTGCATCAGAGGTGGGAGAGCAGGAAAGAGGGTGTAGGAAAGGAAGGAGGGTGTTGAAATAATTCGCTAGCATCTGAGCAACACTTAGCTGAGCTGTAAAAAAACAGCCAAAATCCTATCAAAGAGAAAAACGGCCTAGGACTTAGATCCTTAGCAGAAATAGATAGATGTAGTCCAGAACTCTAAAGTCTCTGTTTGGTAGGATATATGAGGAGCTGTGTAATTTAACTCCTTTCTCTAAAACAGGATTTATGAAAGTTTGTGGATACAAAAGGAATTACTTTGACAACAATGAATTTCCAGTACTGTAGGATTTGCCTGACATCCCCTAATTTTATGGCAACTGACACAGAGACTGTGAATGATTGCTTTGTCCCACAGAGGCATTACATAATTTACTCTGTCTGAAGTCAGTGATCTAAGGACACAATGTACAGAGTAAAATATATATAGATATATTTGTCTGAGAACGTTTCCAGATGTTGCTGCAGGTGGGACACTGTATTAAAGCATTTCTCCAACAGATATTAAAGATCAGTTAAATCCAGTATGACAAACTAGGCAGAGGGAGAGATAAATGTCACTTCCTGATAAAAAGAGAGACATCTATAAAATATGAAATGTTTAAACACTGTAGAAAAAAACAAGTAATAGATATGAAAAAAGCTCTTTTATCACATGACATAGTTTTTCTGGAGTTAGTGTAATAGTGTGTACCTATTAGACACTATTTGGGGGTGAATACCCTCAGATGTGAAAGCTAGTAAATTAAAATTACTAAAACTGTTAACTAAATATAAGTAAGCAAGCAAAAGATATTTACATATCCATAAATGTGGCTTTTCTATCCATCCATTTTATATTGCCACCTAGGATCACCTAGAACACAGGTATTAACACAAGTGTCATTACCAAACAGTGATCTCATTTGTAATCAGTGGTAGAAATTATCTCTAATGTCTCTGCAAAAATTTAGCTACAGCAAATTGTGTGAGTTTTCAGGTTCCTTTGCTTCCCAGGTTATTCTAAACTATATGGAAAACACAAAAAAATGTAAAAAATAAGTTGTCTGATTTCTGTCATGTAAACAGGCTGAACAGCATGTAAACTGAACAGCAGTATTCTAGAGCCCTTTCGCTCTACAGATATAAGCAAGGTAAATGGGATACAATCACAAATGGTAAAAAGCATTAGTTAGAAATACAGGTCTCTTATACAAATAAGAAAAAAAAAAGGAAAATAACACACAAAATTTTATATGCATACAGATATCTACTGGGCTTTTCCCTAAATGTAACCTGATATATACTAGTACTGCCTCAAGACACTTCAATTCTGTCAGATCTTTTGATATCTAATGTCTGCTAGCTTTGGGGAGAAAATCCCTAGAGTTGTCCTATATTTACAGAGGCAAATCCAGGTCCTTCTAAGCATAAGGAACGTAACTTCTGTGATCATGACGTGTTTTAAAAGGGTAGATACACATTCTTCTCCTGCTGTGCCCTACTTTTTGTCTTTAATATGCTGCTGCTTTAATTGCTCATCAGAGCCTATGGCCTGAGTTTTTCATATGTATGCCCTGGATAGCAAAAGAAGAAGTGCTCCTGACTGTGTCAAAGACCTACTCAGTGCTTTGGAGCTGGTTCTTCCTTACCTATATTCACACTGTAAACATGTGAAACTGAGTTTATCGGGCTAAGTTACCTCCACAGCTTTCCAATCATCATTTACAAAATGTTAACTTGGAAATGAAAACACCAGTGTTTTCCAAACATTAGTGTTTACTAACCAAAATACAATATAATGTCAGTGCTCATAGATACTTTTCTTCGCTTACAGAGCAAGTAAAACTTACTTCCAATATCTGGCCGCAGCTTTTTGTCATACTCCCTCAGCAGCTTGTTCAGTATGAGAGTGACATCTGTGTCCTGTGTTTTTGGAGCTAATACCCATTTTTGGTTAGTCGTTCCATCTTCATATTCATCCTCTTCAATCTTTCTAGAGCTGCAATAATAGATCAAAGAAATACATATTATTTCACATAAACAAAATTGGAACGTATATTCAAAGTAAATATCCACACCCATTTTAAGAAGTTTTAGATTTCTCCCACAGGTTTGTCTGTCTATTCAACCTTAGGATGTTTCTGTAAGCAGATGTTTTCAACACTCATTGAATGTTTGTGGGTGTGGCATCATCAGATACGGTTTTGAAGGTGTTTTCTGCCAGTCTCAGAGCAATTATAGTCTGTAAATTAATACAGCTATCAGGCTACTGTTTTCTATCTTAGATTTTAACCAACCTACCCATACTAGTTAATATACTCCTATGAAGAGCTAGCATCTGCAGTATTATTTTATGAATCCTTCAAGACAACTGATTCATCTCTTGCAAAGAGGCTAATAAGAGTATTAAAAATTCAGAACTTTTAATATTTCCTGATCATTTTATCCTATTAATAAATTATTATATTCTCAGTGCCTGCATTTCAGAATTTAATGTATTACAAGTCTTAAAATTAAGAACTTGCTCTTTGAGTGTAAGACAGATTATCACAAGCACACAAATGCCTAAATTAATCTGAATTTCAGAGTGTCCCTCTGGTTTAATAGCATTAAAAAGACAATACTATACAAAGAGTTACAGATTTTCTTTCACAGGTGGATTATTTTCATTTTAAGAGTTTGGTGATACAAATGTATTAAAGCTACAGTTTGCTTAGAAACTACTGTTAGAGCTATTTTCACACATGGGACCAATTTCATTCGTGCAGCTTTTTGTGCATGAACAGTAAAATGTTGATTTTAAGACGTATCTTTTGGTATCTTGGAAACGAAATCTATTTCATCTCCCTCAGTTGAGAAAATCTGTGACAGTTAAACTGAGATCAAGCTATCAGGAGAAAAGATAACCTAAGTCTTGGTTGTGACGACTGGTAATCGTCTAGAGCTTGGACTCACAATTGTCCTAGTGATTTGATGGCATTTCATGGTGTTTTCACACAGATGTCAATTATGCAAGGTACTAAACAACAAAGATTCAGAGACACCGACCTTGCATATGCTTGGGATGTACTAATGCCGGAGCTGCCTCCATCAAAGCAATCTCCTCCCTCCCTCTTTCCCTCCCTCCACTTCTGTAATGACACTAGTATATTTCAAAATAACTTAAATTTCAAGAACCGATAGACTCTTTATAGTGACAGGGGAAAAAAATGGATATAATTATAAGAATTTAATCATAGAGAATCATCAACCCTCACCACTGCTTGCAAACCACCATTCAAGCATATGATCAAACTCTTAATTGAAACTGCTCTACAACCAATATGTCTGTAAGGATTAGCAATGAAACATTTAACATGACCCCACAAAACACCAGTGGTATGGATATCCTTTCTATATGAAAATAATTGGAACTCTAGCTCCTGAGGATTTTTCTATGGACAAAGCAAATAGACTCAAGTTCCAAAAGTACAGAAAACTTATGCAAAAACCACGATAAGTAGGCATTTTCCATTAGTAAACTGTATTTTTAGAGCTTAATATTTTCTGTGTAATTCAAGCAGGAGTGTTAGAAAAATCCAAGAGGATGACTTTTTTTCCCTCTAAGAGTCATGAAAAGCCAAATGTTTGAATGCTGCAGTTACAGAACCATTCTCAAAGGAGGCTCCATCTCCAAACACACAGGGCTCATGTCTCGTATGTGGAAGGCGGCAGTGGTGCTGAATTACTGATTGGAAAGGAGCATCAGGTCTCCTGCACCCACAGCACCTTTAATGGAAGCACTGGAGCTGCTCATAGAAGTGACAACTGCGTTCATGCAGGACCATGGCTCCCATGCCAGGGTGCAGCTTCTTTAAACCAGATGCCAATAGGACTCTAAGCACCAGGAGACTTTTAAAATTCCTTCACTGTAGCAGCTTGTTTCCTAGAAAGTACCCCCAAAGGATGTAAATTCCCACCTAGCTTCTAGATTAACACTGCGGGTGGGAAAGCTTTCTCAGGCAGTCTAACAACACCGATGCACATTAAACACATATTTTTCAAGGTGTTTTTTTTTCCTCCTCGAGAGTTTGCTTTTCACTTCTCTCACTTGCCTCTACGCAATTAAGCTCTTCGAAGGCATCCAAGGCTACTTTTTCACATGTAGCCTTACTGGTGACTGCCAAACTCCTACAATATTCCTGTTATCTGGCAGAAATAAATGGGATGACGGCAGGTGATTTGCAAGCAAAGGGAAGGAGGGTTGCCCTCTTTCCCCAGATGTCTAAGGAAACACTGGCTTTGATTCTGCAAGAATACAGAAATGCATAAGCCAAAGAACAGGAGGGCTCTAAAAAAAAAAAGCAAGAGACTGTGAGAGAAAGGGTTTTTTTTCCAGAATGAGTGTCTCTAGGATGTGCTCTCCGGGCCTTAGGGAGTGATATGAGGCAACTAGTGTTTCCTGAGAGGATTTGGAGGGGAGAAAGATGCCACTGTGGGATGGGTTGACGGGAGGAACAGCATAGTCCCTAAAGCTCTGCTTTAATGTCTGTGTGGGGAAAGGGAAGGGAAGGGAAGGGAAAGGACGGGAAGGGAAGGGACGGGAAGGGAAGGGACGGGAAGGGAAGGGA
>JAUBOD010000140.1:3997852-4071974 GCA_032353885.1 Nothura maculosa
GGGGCCGGGAGCCGCGCGGCGGGAGGCGGCTCAGCCCCCGCGCCGAGGCGGCGCTGCCGCTGCCGCTGCTGCTGCGCGCCCGGGATCGCCCCGCCGAGGCGGCGCCTCCGTCCCCGCTCTAGCCCAACAGGTCCCGAGCAGCAGCGCTGCCCGCCGAGCTGGCCCCTGCCAGCGGGGCCAATTCCCCCGGGCAAGTTCCCGTGGGGGAGCGCCACGGGACACGGGCGCTTCTCCCGCGGCGTTTCGGGGGCGCCTCCCCCTCCAGCGGGCCACTCACTTGCCAGGTCACCCACGCCCGGCGGGCGCTGCTGCCCGTGCCGGGGCGGCGGCTCCACGGGCATCCCCCTGCGCGCCGGGATGCGGGGAGAGCCGCGGGAGGGAGCGCGCGGGAACCTCCCGCGGGGAGGCACGGACACGGCGCCTCCGCGCCCGCCCGCCGGAGCACGGGAGTTGGCATATGTACCCGCACATCTATATATATATATATATATGTATGTATACAAACATATATATACACATACGCATAACAAGATATACTAACAGCGTGTATATACAGAGCAAGGAGACATGCAGAAGGCAAACTTACATGGATTTATGCGTGTAATGAGATGGTCAAAATATTTTTTTCTTTTTTTTCCTTTTTTTTCTTTTTTCTTTTTTTTGTGTAAGAACTAGGAAATGTGTTTGCAGTGAAGTGTGTTCAGGGGAGGGATAGTTCGAGTCTGGACATAATGTGTCTCTCTCCTCCGCTAAGAACAACACAGCTGTGATTTTTGTCAGCTCTAATTCTCTCCAGTGCTATGGAGCTTTACATGAGGCACTCGGGTAATAAGAATATTCCCCTTTGCTTTTAGAGCCCGAAAATGACAAAAATTCACTTATGTTACAGTAAAGTAGCAACAAGAAACCCTGCTGGAATGATCATTTTACTGCAGTTTGAAATCTCTAGAGTATAAATCTTTGCTTTCCCATCCTCTGGGTATTATTCCCATGTTTAGGAAGAAGTTACTTTTAATTATGATACCACATTTAAAAAAAAAAGTTCTGCTGGAAGACATAATCTTGCTTTCAGAGTAGCTCCTCCGTGATGCCTAAGAGAAGTGATGAGAATGAGTTCTGCCCGTAATTTATTTACTGAAGGAACGAGGCAGCTTAGAGAAAATCCATCGTGAACCAGGCAATTAATTTCCAGTCATGCACTTTAGGTTCCTGCAACCTAAACTTCCCTTTACTGGATTACACTGCAGTTCTCCCGTGTTGACTTTGCCTGATTGCAGTTACCGCCAGTCGCCCGTCATCACTCGCTATAAAACTTGCGCTCTTCGCTGCCGCCAGCAGAGGAATGCAGTTGAACTCCAGACCTCCTGCTGTCCGGGACGAAAGAAACAGTAATAAGAATGGATGGAATATGAAAGGGAAGGGGACGGAGCATCCCTGCTATCACGGCGGGACCCTCTGGCGGCCGCTGCGGGAAGCGCCGCCAGCAGCAGCAGCAGCAGCAGCGGCAGAAGCAGAGGCAGCGGCAGCAGCAGCAGCAGTGTCGTGGCCGGGACGCTGTGACCGTGACACAAGAGCCTCTCATAACGTTTATAACTGGGTATTTGTCTCTTCAGTTACGGTATGACAGCAAGCCCCACGGCTTGCACAGAGTTTTACCAATCATTTATTACCACTTTCTCTGCTGGCTGTAAGGAGGAATAGCCTGATGTTGAAGATTTTCTTCTGAGTGCCATCGGTGGGCTATGTCCTAATGCCAAAAAGATATTTTAGCACCTTTTATTGTACCTCTTCACTTATATATTTTTCCTTTTCCTTTTCTATTTTTCATTTTCTTTTTATAATTACACCCTTTGCCTTTGTTGGGCCTCTTCAAATAGTGCATTCAGATGAAGATTGTGTTTATTAAACACATGTTCTAACAAAAAAACATTTTTATTGCATGTTTTAACAACAGTAAAATGTTTATAGCCTCTAGCACAATTAAGTTTATCTATATTCTAATTTGTTTTTCATTATATTTTTCCCATAGGCAGACTTGGTGGCATTTGTTGTACATGGCAGGAGAAAGTTCAACATTTCAGAAGGCAGCTGTGCCAACTGACTATAAAGAGCAAAAGAGGAAAGAATGGGGATCGGGAATACAAGTTCTAGATCTCTTGCAAGAACCAGAGGCCCCTTTTCTAGCATTACATAATTTTCTTGCATTTAAAGCAGCTCAACTTTGCATGTAATTAAATGTCCAAGGAGAGCCCTCACAGTGTGAGCCTCAGAACCTCCTATATCCAGACGTCTTCTGCGTGACCTTAACCTCTCTCCTTCAGCATGAAGCTCACATGATCTCTTTGGCCTGAGGGCAGCACATTGCACATCTCACCTGAAGTTATGATGTTGTTACTTTTCAACAGCTTCACATATGCTCACTGGTAGAAATATAGACGTCAAGGGCAGACATGCTCTGTTCAAATGGACACACAGGGGATGTGTCTCCTTAGAACATCAGTAATGCCAGAACAGGGGACAGATTTAGCTGCTCTTACAGACAGGGTAGTCTCTTTGGCTGGTTGGTGGCTTTTTGTTTGTTTTTCGTTTGTTTGTTTTCCATTTTGGTGGTTAGTCTCAAAACACTGCTGAATACTGGAAAAGTGTTTGCCATCAACTTACTGAACAAGGCTAGCCAGTTAGTCAGGAGTTGGTTAGAAGTCCCATTCTTTTTGAGATGGGCTGGAAGATTGCCACTGTGGTTTATGCAAAAATGAACTGTTGTAAAGGGCAGTGGACCCACATGGACAGATCATCGTATTTCATTGAGAAGATTTCTTATATCACAGAATCCCAGAATGGTTAAGGTTGGAAGAGACCTGTAGAGATCATCTGGTCCAATCTTCCTGCTCCCACAGGGACACCCACAGCATGGGGCACAGGGCGGCATCCAGGCAGATTTTGAACATCTCCAGAGAAGGAGACTCCACAACCTCCCTCGGCAGCCTGTTCCAAGGCTCTGTCATTCTCAGGGTAAAGAAGTTCCTCCTCATATAGAGATGGAACTGCCTGTGTTGCAGCTTGCACCCATTACCCCTTGTACTGTCACTGGCCACCACTGAGAAGAGCTTGGCCCCTTCCTCCCTACATTCCCCCTTCATAGAATGTGGAGGGACATATTAATCATATCCCCTTTCTCTTCTACAGAGAATATAGGCTCAACTCACTCAGTATCTGCTCATATGAGAGATGTTCCAGTTCCTTAATCATGTTTGTTGCTCTCTGCTGGACCCTCTCTAGAAACTCCACATCCCTTTTATACTGGGGAGCCCAGAACTGCATCCAATACTCCAAGTGCGGGCTCACCAGAGCTGAGGAGAGGAGCAGGATCCCCTCCCTTGACCTGCTGGCAACACTCCTCCTGATGCAGCCAGGATACCATTGGCCTTCTTGGCCACAAGGACACCCTGCTGGCTCATGGTTAACTTGTCAGCCAGGACTCCCAGGTCCTTCTCTTTGGACCTGTTTTCCAGCAGGTCAACCCCTAAACTCCAGTCCTGGTGCCTGGAGTTATTCCTTCCTAGGTGCAGGACAGTGCACTTGCCCTTGTTGAAGCTCATGAGGCTCCTTCCTGCCAACTCTCCAGCCTGTCCAGGTCTTCTGGCAGGTCGGCCACTCCACCCAGGTTGTATCATCTGCAAACTTGCTCAGGGTGCACTCACTCCCCTCATCCAAGTCACTGATGAACAAGTCAAACATCACCGGGCCAATTTGACCCCTAGGGAACACACTGGGATATATCACCTAGACAATATCAAAAGAGGAACAAATTCACCTTTGTGGCAGAGCAGTGGGCTCCAGTAAGAAGAATGTAAAACTTTCTGGCAAGGCAGTGCTGCTACAGAGTGTGGTCTTGAATCTTCTGCTACTCCTGTGAAAAGCCGGAGCACTCTGTAAACTGAGGTGCTCAGGGGGCAGCCATGATTTTGCCAGTGCAGGAGCAGAAAGAATAAACATTTGGTGGAATCCTTTGAAAATCCCATGGAAAAGCATGTGGCACCAGTTCTTAGTGACTAACCCCCTAGTCAGTGCACTCTGGCTAGGCCTATGGCATGCCAACAGATGCCAGGAAGAAGCAAAGTTCAATGACAGCACAGCAGCTTGTACAGATTCTTCTGCTCCTCTGCCTGCCTTGGAGCCAGCAACTCCTCCACTTTTGGAACCAGTGTGGTGCTATCCCTCATATGAATCCAGCTGAAGGAGTATTATTAGACAAGAACACTCAGTGGACTGTTCTGAACAGTTGTTCCAAGTTTGAGGCAGTTAGTCATGTCTTCAGAGCAGTTTGCAACCATCTCAAGCTTGATGCAAGGGCAGGCAAAGCTTTTAACTTGTTTCCTCTCCAGGAACATCTTGGACACAGATGACTGGGTATTCATTGGCAAAAATCTCCAATTTACAAAATGTGAGTCTCCAAGCAGTCATACTGTTTAAAAACATAGAATATCCCCACTCCTAATATCCTGACACTCTGAGAACCACATAGAGAGAGGAGGAATAAGTATCCTAGTGAGGAAGACACTGATGACTTGCTAGAGCATGGAGCACCTACATCCTTCCCACCCTGACCAAGCAAAACACAAGATGGGGCACCAGGGAAAGCTTTGGAGAAAAAAACACCTTCTGCAGACGTTTTTTTTTGCTCTTGATCCTCTGCTCTCCCCCAAGATCTATTTGGAAAAGTAACTGTTGCCGAACAGGGTTGGCAAGTCTCGTTCGCTAGCCGAACTGACCTGGGGCTCTACTCGCCCCAGGGCCATAGAGCATAGACCCCAAGTTCTGTCTGAACTTGAGGAAAAGCTTTCCAATTGTGAGGGTGACAGAACATTGGAATAGGTTGCCCAGAGAGGGTGTAGAATCCTCATGCTTGGAGATATTCAAAAGACATCAGAACATAGTCCTGTGCTATGTGATCTGGGTGACCCTGAATGATCAGGGGCGTTGGACTAGATAATCTCCAGAGGTTCCTTCCAACTTCAACCATTCTGTGGCTCTGCATAATTCTCTGAAGAGAGACTTGCCCCTCTGAAGCCAAGAGTAATCTACCATCATCACTCCAGTGCAATGCAATCTACAGGTATTTTCTCAAATCTCTTCAAAATCCTCTAAGTGAAATAAATAACTGGGTGTCTTCAGTAAGAATCTAAAAAATTATTTTTGTTTTCTTTTTGGACAATTTAAAACAAGAACTTTTAACATATAGTGACTATGGGAGTTGATAATTGCTTTGAGGATGGCAATAAAAAGATCAATAATGCGATACAGAATAAGACACACTTGAGTCTAAATTAATGTTAATCCTAGGGAGATCCTTCAGAAGCCCTTTGGGCTTCATAAATCTATCTTTAATTCTTTTACCTTTCTTAAAATTGAACAAATGTTCCCAACAAAATACTGGATTGGTAAAGTCAATTTGCCCTCTGAGATATTGTTACCGTGAGAGGGCCATAGTTTTGGATGTTTGGTATTATTTTGTTCGCGTTGAATTAAAAGAATATAAAAGCCAGAAAGAACTTAAACAATTTGATCAAACACTATTCTAGGATAGCTTAGGTTCCTCTGAATATGTCAGTGTCTATTCCAATCTGGTAAGCAACAATGTTAGGGGAAATATATTCTTATTACAAAGAATCCTGTCTGCAGATTTGAGAAACAAATAGTTGTGCAACATTCATCTTGGCTGTATAAGATGAATAGCAAAGCAATTTCATTCAGTTTTCTTGAAAGTTTAATTTATATACTGAGCAAGAATTTCTGAAAGACAGAATTACTTCATAAAATCACTCTTTTCTCAGTTCTGTACAAATATAGCTATTCCACAGAGAGCATATTCTGTTCAGAAAAAAAGCATAATACAGTTCAAGATAACAGAAGAGGACTAAGCTTTAGGAAATACATTCTTGGCTAAATTCATCCTTGGAGTGAGCTGGCACAACTCAAGTATCGCAAATAAAAAACCTTTTCTATTTTATTTGACGTACTCATTCATTCTTAATGGAAAGAATTGAGAAAATTTGGCAATAGACCTGCATATACTTACTTCAGTGGTGAATTATTGTAATTCACTTTTCAGCTCTTTTTCATGAAAGCATATAGGAAAAAAATAGCGACAATTCCTTCCTTCTTATTAAGTAGCTGTTCCCTGTAGTGTCTCTGCTTACCCAGAACAGGGGTGATGACACCCCTGCAGGTGTCATCCTGTAGGCCCAGGCTCCTTTCAGAGGAAGGTGCTGTATCCAGCTGCTGCTAGAGCAGGACAGGGCCAAGGTGTTTACTTTAAACCAGGATCTGGGAAATGCTCCCATCTCCCACAGTTCAGATGCTGTCAATGAGTAATTTGTCTCCCACACAAACAGTTCTACTGACTGCGGGGAAGTTGTTTAAATATTTAGGCGTTAGATATAGCACGAGGCAATAGACCATAGCTTGGTATTTAAATATTCAAGACTGGAGTCAATCAGCTTACTAAAGCATCTCCCAAACTATGGTACAACATCGACCATTCAGGTAGGAGCACATGTGAAGTAGTTTATTCTTCTTCTACCATTTCAGTTCTGAGCAAGGATTAGGTATGTGTGGGATTCTTCAAGCAATGTAAAATAGACTACTTCTTCAGGAAATTTCAATGAGATTTAGCAAATCCATGACAACAAAATGAGCCTTAATCATTATTTTCTGCCTTCACTCAATATAACTTGAAGTGACATACATATATATATATATAATTTATATATAATACCTGTTGGGTCACATGCCTTGGGTATGTAATTGTCAGATCTTCTACATATCAGGTAAAGTACTGTCTGCTGAAATAAAGTTCTATTTCATTACTCTACAACTCCACTAGTAATGATTTGTAGGTGTTGTGCATGTAGTAGGAGACTCTTCATGAAGAAAACAGTCCAGATTGGAATGGAGATCAGGAAACAATGCTGAGTGATTCAGAGTAAGAGTCATACTGGGGTATATAAGCAAATAAAAGTGAGCACAGAATATTAACCTAGGTAGATAGAGTTTTCCACCATTCCATTCAGCTGTGGAGAAGGTGCTTTAAAGGTGCTTTGAAGATGATTCACTTTCACATCAAAGGCTATATATACATGTACTGAGAGAGAGAGAAAAAGAAGATTGAGAAGTGAAAACAATTGTCTGTAGTTCTTTCTTGTTTCGGGGTACATGTGTATTTGGACATCTTTCTGTCATGCATGCTTCCCTCTGTAGGTTTATAGATGACTCATAGTTTTGAACAATGTAGTAAATACAGCCTCCACTTGCCCCCAGAGCACTCTGATGACACTTTGAAAACTGCACTGTGGTCTAAGGTTCTGACGTAGTAAGCCTATGCTCCATCCTTCTCTTATACAAAAACATGTCCTGAGCAGCTGCACAGGGTCAGAGCAAAGGCTTACATATAAATATATGTCAGAAAATGTGCTTTGTGATAGTGGCCGGTAGCAGATGTTTTGGGGAAGATCAAGAGCAACATGGCAGGTATGCTTAATATTTCTACTGAATATTCCTCCAACCTCTTAACAATCAGCATCTCAGAATGATGATATAGTTCCTGTTTAGAAAATGGTGCAAAAGTCCCTCACTTCAGATGAGAAATGAATCATGTCACCTGTCTTGGGATGGGTACTAATGTCTTTGGAGCATTGCTTTTCAGAAGCTATTTTTATTTCTAAATCCTTCAACTACTTAATCTTCTTGAAAGTAAAAAGAAAAACAAAAACTGTTCATGCAACTTGAATGCTTATCATCTGAGGGGAATAAGTAAAAACTGCTATTCTTACTACTTGAAGTGTGGTAAGAATAGCTCCAGTCCCTTAATCACTGGACCCTCTTGAGAAGTTCCACATCTGTCGTGCACTGAGGAGCCCAGAACTGCATCCAGTACTTCAGGTGCAGCCTCACCAGAGCTGAGAAATGGGGCAGGATGCCCTCCCTCCACCTGCTGGCAACACGCTCCCTGACCTGCTGGCAATTCCTCCCCAGGTGCAGGACCCTGCACTTAATCCTGTTGAATCTCATGAGGTTCCTCTCTGCCCAACTCTCCAGCCTGTCCAGGTCCCTCTGAATGGCAGCACAGCCTCCAGAGTATTGGCCACTCCACTCAGTTTGGTATCATCTACAAACTTGCTCAGAGTGCCCTCTGTGCCCTCGTCCAAGTCATTGATGAATTGAACAGCACCGGGCCCAGTACTGACCCCTGGGGGACACCACTGGTCACAGGCTTCCAACTAGACTTGGCCTCATTTTTCATGACCCTCTGAGCTCTGCCATCCAGACAGTTCTCAATCCACCTCACTGTCCGCTCATCTAACCTACACTTCCTGAGGTAGCCCATGAGGATGTTATTACATGGACTGTCACAACATGGACTATCTCCTGGTGGGTCCTTACCAAACCAACAATAATCTGCAGACATTCCATTGAGTAAGAATAGTTTGGTGCATGGTACCAGAAGTGTTACATCTCATCTTTTGTTCTGGGAAGACTAGAAATACTAAGCTACTGATTCCTTGCACGAACTCCACTTCAGATGTGTTACCCAGTACCCAGGGTGTCAATAGTGTGCCATATCGTAATCAACCCCAGGAAAAAACTTCAGGACAGGAAACAATCCTCTGTCAGTACTCGGGCTGCTTGTCTCAGTGATTAACGCTACACTGCTGCTCATTTCATGGTCAGTTTGCCCAGCCACAGGAGGAAAAGTTGCCCATTTCAACGATTACAAGAAATATCCTGACGCAGAGCAACTGTTGTGTTTGCTAGTCCTCAGTGTTCAGCTTCTAAGTGTGATGATCTGTGTCCCGTACTGCATTTATTATGCATCACTATTGCCATAGGCAGAAGACGCTACCAATGATGGGCTATGCATTGCACACCTGCAGAGAAATCTGCTCCCTCAATGAGACACCAAGCGCTTCTGGCTGTGCAGTGTTGAGCCAGTCACTGAGCACCTACACTGCAACAAGTGTGCACTTCACTCTCACTGCCTCCTTACACTTGACCTACAACCTTCTGGGAAACAGCAAGGATGGGTCACGTACACACATGGACTCATATGCATGCACATATGTTTTCCAATTGTTCTAACTCTGCTGGTGAGATTTTTTTATTTTCCTAAAATGAAAACAAGTATAAAAATGACATTTTGCAATCAAATGTTGAATGCATTTTTTATTTTAAACATTAAGATTAAATTACAAAAGCTTCTGGAACAAGGAAAGGATGCCAAGGAGAAAAGAGCTGAAAACTGAGATTGCTTTTTCTCATTCATTGTGAAAGCAAAACACACTGGCAACAGCAGGGCGTCTTATAGAAAAGTTTCAGATGGACAGTACAAAGATCTTTCAGTCAATATTGTCATTGAAACACCTTGCTGTCATAAAGCATATCTCTTTTCTGATAACCTTTCTTTGTGCTGGCTGATTGGTTTTCACTCTGGGAAACAAGTAATATTTATTTCAGAATTATTATAATTCTTTATTATGGAGCTCTGCTAATATAACGTAGTCTTCTTGGGAAAATGTCCAAAAATGAGTACTTTATCCTAATAAAAATGTCTACTGCTTCTGTCAAAAGTTTTATTTGCACAAATATGTTCCTAATCTATGTTAAAGATAATTTCATGCAATATATCTCTATTTTTTTTTTGGAATAAATACTGAGAATCATCAGAGAAAATTCCTTTGGAATGCAAAAAAAAAACGAAAAAAAAAAACAAACATGTATTATTTTTTCTTAAGGGCAAGATTCCACTACTTTTATTTACATAAGCAGCATCTTGCTCCCCCTGTTACTTCACTGCAAGCTAGAAGCTCCAGCAGTGAAAATCAACATAGCCCCGTTCGTTAGGATTTATTGCATTAACTTCTGCTAATGAAAATTGGGCTTTGCATTTCCATTTGTGGAGTAATGTGCTATCAATAATCAGTAAAGGTGCTCAAACAGAGACCTACATTTAATAATTTGGCACTTCTACAACTGATGTTGCTCATAGTAACCTATCAGATGACAATAGTGGAGCTCTTCTGTAAAATATAGCTTAAGCTTACATTTATATGACTGTACATCTGAAGTATAAAAACCACGATATGTAGTACACTTGAACAGTTAAAAAATATAACTTATTTTATTTGTAAACTATCAATGCAAGATACTCAGCAGCAAAGAAGCCACGTTCAATGTCTTCCGACCTTTTATAAAGATCTGTTGCTGTAAGTAAGTAATATAACCATCTTCAAAACATTTGAGGTTACATGTAGAAACAATCAAGGCAATATTATTTGTACATATTAAACATGCAAAACTTCCTGAAGAATATTGCCCAAATGTAGAAAGTCGTCTGGATCTCAAATTTTCCTTGGTAGCATCTGCTTTGTAAGTATGGCTCACATGTGGCTTTAGAGTCCTTCAGTTTATTTTGGAGAATTGGCACCTTTAATAACAGGCTCCCTATTTAAGTATGTGGCCCAGTAGACTAAGTTAAAAGTTCCAAACAGCACTGGAAAAATTATCCGGGACATTTTGTCAATCTTACTGATGCTGTTATAAGTCTTTTTGCTTTCAGCAGGCTTTTCTTCTGCAGATTTCACTGGAGCAGTGACGGTGTTTGAGATGACAGATGGAGCTGAGTCCTTTGGCATGTTTGGTGTGGGGGTCATCTTTCCAGTGGTGTAAGTGTTAGCTGATTTATTTCCCAGTAATGCACGCTCTTTCTTCTGCAGTGTAAATAACAAAACGTTAGACAACAGATACAGAAAGCAGAAATATGTTCTCAAAATAATAAACCAAAATCCACACATGCTAATCAATCATGCTAAAAAATGTCTGCTGGCTGTTCTGACTTCGACTCCCTAACAGCTGTTTTTGCCTTGATATTATAGCCCTTTTTGAGGTTAAACGTTTCTTGACGTCAGCAAACACTAAAAAAGGACTGCCATGGCGGGATCTCACTTGGCATGTGAATTAGCAGGTTCTTTTGTCAGGGCAATGCAACCTGCCTGGGTTGCAGCCTCGGAGGCAGCTGCCAAGTCACTAACATCAACCTCCGAATAAAATACTTCTCCGAATAAAATACTTCTCAATACAAAGATTGTTATTTTACAATAGAAATACAAATTCCTTCATAGGAATTGTAAAATACATGCATGAACTTTAAGACATTATCTGATGTCAGAGAGATTAAAAAGTTAAATTTCAGCCTAAAATGCAGCTTGAAATTCATGTCTTCATAGCAGCATCTTTTTTCTCTCTATTTTACTGAAGGTAAATTGTGTCGGTACCCTGACTCCT
The DNA here is from genome assembly GCA_032353885.1 of Nothura maculosa. NCBI lineage: Eukaryota > Metazoa > Chordata > Aves > Tinamiformes > Tinamidae > Nothura > Nothura maculosa. The sequence continues at coordinate 4,009,193 of JAUBOD010000140.1, forward strand.
CTCAGTGCTTGATGTGAGCTTTGTAATGCATTTTTTGAGAGCACAAATAGAGTGAGATATCCTTCACAGTGTATGTTGGCTGTCTATCAGAATCTTGGCTGTTAAAATCCCAAGTCGTGTGTATTTTATGCACCATAACTTTTCTGAAATTCCCCCATACAGATGGTGGAAGAAGGAATATTTCCTTGCAATTTTTTTCTCTATAGGAAGGTGAGAGTACGGCACAAGGTAATTAAATATCTTTTAATGGAGAAGCTGAAAATTGTCTATTCAATTATTTGAAACATGCTTGGTAATTGCTTTTCATTCTAGGTACTTTAAAAATGTAACGTAAGCACCTTGATTTTAGCTGCTTCAAGAGCTTTCTTGCCATCCCATGCCCAGCTTCTCTTGGTGAAGTAGTTGACTGTTGCAAACTCAATCAATGCAGAGAATACAAACGCGTAGCAGACAGCTATAAACCAGTCCATTGCAGTAGCATAGGCCACTTTTGGCAAAGAGTTACGGGCACTGATACTCAAGGTGGTCATGGTGAGGACTGTCGTTACTCCTGAAAAGGGAAAAAAAGATAAAAGATTAGCTTGGTAGTCTTTACGAGATTCCCAAAGTAAAATTGGGCCCTGATTCAGTGTGATACCTAAGCAAGCCACACAAAGTCAGTGTGTCCAAATCATGTTAATATTTTATTAAAAATATTAATCCAAACCAAACCAGAACCAAAATCATATTAATATTTTATCCTTGTACTATGATATTTCATATATAGAGAGTATCGGTTATAAACCAGAGCATTAAAACCTTAGTGATCAGTTTACTTAGCAGTAACTTTTGTAATGAGGTGGGATTATAGGGGTTTTTTTCCTTTTTGTTTTTCATTTCCTTTACAGTAGCTCTTCTCTCGCATAAGTCAGTATATGACAGAGATGCCACTAGTTTCATCTGTGAAAGGATGCCCCCTGTAGGACAACACTCAACTCTCCGTAACAGCTTTGTTAATGTAGAATCACTATTAGCCAGCAAAGCTCCCAATGCAGATCACTGAATTTATTTTTAATCAAAGATCGCGACTGATTTCAGGAGGATTCTGTAGATGAATGACTATTAAAAGATTCAGATGAAGTTTTATAGACAAAACTGTTCTCACTTCCCTGATTTCTCATCTAGGGGATCCTATGTATTTCATCAACATTCAGTTAAGATTGCACTCAATTTCTGCAATCTTCCAGCATTAAATCAAGTAATTCAGGGATCCCAAATGATTTTTGCATGGCAGTTTCTTTAGTAAATATGTATTTTGTATATGCAAAATCATATTAATTTGTTTGATGGAGATAATTGCCGTTAATTAACCTCTATGTGGTTTCCCCAGATAAACATCTTGAAAAACAGATAAACAAAATGTTTTGAAGTGAAATCTGTTTTAAATGCTTTCATTCAAATGTTCATTTGTTCTAAACAGTTCACTATTTTATCTGAGTGGAAAAAAAATCACATTGATTTGACACTTTTCTCTTCCCTCCCCTAACCTTCATATAATTGGCTTGCATTTTTGAAAAAAAAAAAAGAAAAAAAGAAAAAAAAAGGAAATTTATGTCATAATTTTCCAAAAAGGACCGAGAGTATTTTTAAAATATTTTGATTTGAAAATAGAAGTGAATAAGGAACATCTAGAGCTCAACTTCAAACAGAAATAAGTATTAGTGCACTGTGGAAGACCATTCTTTCCTGTATACTGCAAGAAAATTGAGATACTCACCAAAGACAGTTCTGGCAGGGACAGACTCTCTGTTTAGCCAAAATGACACTTGTGATAAGATCACAGTCATAATGCAAGGAAGGTATGTCTGGATGACAAAATAACCGATTTTTCTTTTCAGATGGAAATGTGCTGTCATAATAGTATATTCACCTAGAAGGAGAAAATGCACATGTAGGAAAAAGCAATGGATGCTTACAGATTTGAGGAATTGAGCAGCTCCAGCTCATCCTCAGTTTTCTGAGGACTGCATTCAGCTGTTCCTGATTGTGTGAGATATATCTGAGTTTCTGCGTTGTGGGAAACCAGGTCTTGAAATACAGGTGCTGCTAGATCCCACTAGTCTCCACACTCAAGATGCTTAAAAGATGAAGAAAATTAATACTTTATTGCACTAAAAAGTCCAATCCTTTTATGTACCTGGAATACCTTGACGTTCACAACCTTTAAAAATCTAGATTTATGATAGTGCCTCAGTCCTGCTAGTTTTTGACTCAGTCCTACAAAGGATCTAATCAGAATAACGATTAAGGCCATCTACTCTTAGAATGGAGATTTAAGTAGCAGGACTTAACCTGATTAGGGCAACTGTTAAGGCCAACTTGTGAGCTTTCAAGAATGACAAGTGGACCAGACACTCTCTCCGCTCCCAATTTATGACTGCTTGTACCAGTGTTGATGCTGTAAAAATACACTTTATACACTGATTGTGGGAGATCTTATTAATCTGAGTATCCAAAACCATCAAACTGCTCCTTCAGAGAAAAAAAATCTTTTCGGGTATCCAGTTTTCCTAGAATTTGATATGTCCTAGATCTGCAAAGATAATCTATTTCTGGACAAACACTGCGCCAAGTCTTGTTTGCCTGTGCAATTAGAGCTTAATATTGTATTGCCTGTGTGGAGAATTCACTGAAAGTTCCAACAGTAGTGCTAAATTTCTTATCTTTTTTGTTTGTCAGAGTCAAAGCATTGCCTTAATCTGTTTTTTGTGAGGCCTTCCAAATTTCAAGTCAAAAAGAAAAAAAAAAAGATCAACTGTCATCTAAAAAAAAAAAAAAGCTTAACTAGTTATTTCAGAGTGTTGTTGTAAAGCTATGGTGTTGTTAACTGAGACCTGTTGATTGAAGGTTGATTGCCCTTTAAAGTACAATTCAACAGAGATCTGTTGATTGCCCTGTAATGTACAAATCTTGCTCTCTAAAAAGAGGCTTTTCTTAGCTTAGGAAGAATAAAACTGAAACAAAATTTATGAATAAATAACAAACAACCACCCTCCAGCCTCACAGGTCTCCACTCATTTTGTTATCAAATTAATTTGAAAGCATGCATTATTCAGCTGGATACTGATGAATCACAGTAATATTTGTTGTGAAATATATGTTGTCCTCTAAGAAAAAACAAATGTAATTATCCTTTTGACTTACAAATTATGCAGATGTAGGAGATTTTGGGACAGGTAGCTCATATTTCCTAAAGAATGAGATGAATATAGACCTCAGCTACTTGAGCTAAAAGATGAGCTGCAGTTTCTGTTGCAAGAATGCCCTTTTATCCTCTGTAAAACAGCCACTAAAGGGAGATACATAACAGACAGATTCTGCACTGAGTGAACAGCCTGAGTTGAGCTGCAGCCAGAACTGCTAAGCAGTTAGATTTGGCAGATTATTTCTAAGTGACAATATGGCTAATGGCTAATTAGCTAAGGACAGGTCTAGAGTAAAAAGGCTTTTGCATGTATAGCTATGCTCCTATGTTTTACTAGAAGAGCTGTCTTAGTCTGAATAAGGGAGTTAAACCACCTGGAGATTTTAGACACAAAGGCTTGAATAGCACAGAATATCCTTACCTGACAGCCTGCCTCAGTTTTAATGACTTTCTTCTGGAGTCTGATTTTCTTGTGAAATGGCTCCCTGAAGACTGATAGGGAGATGGACAGGGTATGGTGTGAAACTGGGAAGAAAGCCCTAATTCCCTGCAATCTAGTGTAATTTTGAACCAAGGATGCTGAACATGCTGTGGTCTCAGGAGGAACCACACTTGCTTTTTATTTATGAGCATTCAGCTTGTGGATTAACAATAAAATATGCCAGCAACATCAGGGTCTATGTGCCTGTAATCTGTTTCTGAGTGGCTACTGCACTGGGATGTGCTTCGAGTCATGGTTCCCCTGGTCACTTAGAAGTGATGATATGCATTATTGATTTTGACAGTACGCTTTGGGAACTGGAATAAAAACCCTCAAATGAACTAAGCAGCTTCAGCTGAGCAACAGAATCACTGTTTCCATAAAGATAGAAAATGTATGAATGTATTAACCTATTAATGTATGAATGACTATATTTTGATGGCCTTCTATGGTTGGTTCATGCTTTATCATTTTCTTTAATCTATCAGGACTCTTTTTGTCACAGATAAAAAAATAACTTTTCTTTTGTATTTGCTCTTCTTTCAACACACATCTTCTTCTTTTACATGATACTCTTTTTTAAAAAAAATCCTGCAACAGGAATGTTTCTGTCTGCAGACCTACTGCTTGCAAAATCCCCACGGACACAGCTTGTTTTTAATGCCCTGGGACCACTGCTTAAAATAAGGCTAAAATCTGCATGGGTTTGCTTTGATTCATGATGAACTAACTCCTAGATCTAGTGGAGTGGCAAAGCTCCCTTTTACTTCTGTAACGCCACAACTTATTCTTAGAGGATAAGCTTTCTTGAGCAGGAGCTAATTTTTATTATAAGTCCATTCAGCACTTAAAAGCCTGTTCCTGATGGGGTCCACTCATCACTAAAAACAATTCCAATAATAAATTTGACAGTAATTAAAATCTATTGAATGGGAGCAGCTGCATTTTTTCTCCATTCAGTCGCTAGAATTTGGGGATCTTGAAAACTAAGTTAATATAGGAAGAGCTGTGCTGCTGCCGGTACTAGTTTGTTTATGCTTTAAAAGCTGCAACAATATTTTTAGGCATCTACATGAGGGAATTCTGGAGATCACACTTAAAAATTTTCAGGATCATTACATGCATTTTTCCATTGTCATTATGCTGAGCTCCAATGGAGTATTTCAATCAGGTGTGTTTTTTCTATGTATTTGTGCTTAGGGGCATCAACAACTAACATGTCATGGCAGAAGCCTGAAGTTAGGTCTATAGCACTGCAGTCTCTGTACGTGTTGTGCAATAAAGATACATCTCAAAGAAAAGTCAGCATTATTTGTTGCAAAATGAAGGGCTGAATATTTCTTTAGTTATTCAGGCTTCGGATATTGCAGAGTTTAGGCTCCAACTGGCAGAAGGTAAGAGGGTGGATTTCTGTTGTTTCCTGGCATTGCAGATGCTGATTTGGCAATCAGAGATTCTGAGGTGTTCTTTGAGGGAGTAACCAAAGGCAGCAATCATCCGCAGAAACCAGCAAGATCCAGCAGGACCCAGATCCCATCTCTGAGTATTTATAGCTCTCTAGCACCAAGACCTGGCAGATGTTGGGACTGTCTGAAGCAGTGTGAGTAGGCAAATATCTTCTCTTTTGGAGGAGTTACATTTAGGGACCTTAGCGCACTCACACATACACACACACATAAAGTCTACATACACACAGATCAGAGCTGCTTTCCATGGCATGGCCAGCACATTCCTTATTTCGGGACTGATTGGTGCCGGGGGAATCTGAGCATATCTTATCTGAGAAGACAGCTAAGCCTAGAGAGTTGGGTACAAATTCAGCAAAATCCAAAGGGATTGGTGCAGGTCCAGCAACCAGCATTTAAAAAAAAATCTTAGAAAGAAGAGCACAAATGCCCCATGACATATGTAAACGTTTTGCCTATGCAACTGCAGGATGTGTAGTTTGATTTGAGTGTCACAAAACCCACAAAAGACCTAAACCATTGGATTTGTACAGTAGCTATTTGTTTTCTCATTTTCACATTGAACAATTCAGTAGAAGGAAGAAACATCTCAGACAACCGTTCACAAGTAACCCTGATTACCAGCCTACTGTGAGCTTGATGAAGTCCAGAAAATCCATCGCTGACTGATGCTTTCCCTGGGCAAAATCGGATTTTTGTATTTTGCTAATCCCCGGTTACAATCTGTGTTCTGCTCTTTGTGATCCACCCTGCAATCAGAATCCAGCCAGCCCAGATGTAACCTGGGACATTATTATAAAATCTTGACGTTGGAAAACAAACATATTAGCCTAAGCCTTAGAACACAGGAGTGAGGTGATTACTGAGCACAAACTTTGGGATTTCTCCGAAGAGTCTGCTGTTTCCCTGGGCTGAGAAGTACAGGAAGCCTTCACGGGCAGAGCGGCAAACTGGAATTGAGCTGGAGCTGACACACTGGAGCATTCACTGCCACACTTGGGCTGGTTTCTTGCTCTGAGGAGCAGGACGAGTTTGTAGGAGATGCCCCAGTACATCCTCTGGCTCTTTTTCTTGGTGATGATGAAGGTGAGAGGGGAGCTGCCGTTCATTGCGGAAAACAACGCAGCTATGATGGTGAACTGGTAAGGATGAAAGTGTCTTTGCTCTTTAATGGGACACAGACTGTTTGTCTTTTTCCTATTTGGGGGACTGCTCTGACTTCCTCTGTGTGCTTCTCCTGACTTTAGATACCTTTGCTGAACAACTGTTCTATGACTCCTAAAATGGGCAGAGGGAAGGGATGAATTTTTATCGGGAGGAGTTGATGGCTTGGGTTTGCTGATCTCCTGTGCATTCCCTTGTTTTGCCTAGCAGCAAGGGCAGGTGTGTCCCTCTTTGTGGACATATTTGGATAATTTGAGCAGAAAGCTGAGCGTACGCTTATGTTTCAGTCCTACTAACTTTATGTGAGGCTGTACATGTAACTGTTTTCACATCTCCTAAAGATTTCAAAGGTGGTAGCAGCAAGACCCCTATTTAATCTCTACTTTCCCTATACCCTATATATCCCATTTCCTCCTGATTTAGTCTTAAAGTGTGTTATTTTTAATGAGGAACAGAGTCTACCACAGGAAAGACTTTGGAGTGTTTTGCCAGGACAACTTTTTATGGATTGCACTGCTCTATTAAGGAAGCTGCCCTCTTTCCCTCCCCGCTTCTTGTGCAAGGAACAGCATTGGGAATCTCTCTGTGCTTTAAGGCAGGCTATTTTGTTTCCCGGCTGAGAAGCCCATCCACTCTATGTTGCTAATGCTCTCAAGACAAGTGTATTATGTAACGTGGTTAAGCTTCTGTGCTGCAGAGCCCACATGACCCCGTGCCCAGGCTGTAGCCCTCGCAGCAGCTTCGTGGAGTCCCCCGCCAATGCGCACCGAGGGCTGCCCTTGCGTGGAAGACTTAAGAAGCGGGCAGGGAGGGCTCATGTGGGTGGCTGGGCTGGGATTAAAGCTTCTTTGCCTCCCTAATGCTGCTACATCTGGCGCCTCCATTTCCAGTTACGGAGGAAACGGGAATCCTCAGGGTTGGCACCTCCTCTCCAGCCACGGGTCCCCCGGACACACTGCAGAGCCAGGCAACAGCTGCCACCCTCCTGCCCTCCCTCCCCCCAGGCACTCTCATCAAGCAAATCATTTCAAAGCTATGATTGAAAGGGATCAAATGTGTGGGCGGTTTTTGCATCCTGGGAGGAGGGGGAGTTCCTCCCACAGGGAAATAAGCCAGCAGTAAAAGCACTTGCCAACAAGGTGTGTGCAGCTTCTCCAAGGCTCCTGCAACTGCAGGAACTTGGACTCATCTTCAGCAACAGCCCTGTTAAGTACCTAAGAACCATGTTCTCCATGTTTCAGGAGATACCCTCTCAGTGCCTCAGTTAAATAGCCTGGAATCTGCATGTATCTCCTCGTCCTATCTCCTTTCCCCATCTTCTTCTAAAATAGCCAGAGCCTGTATATCTCTTTTAATGCTTGTGCCTTCAGCAGAGATAGGGTGTAAAGAGTGTCCTACCTGTACTTGTACTGATGTTTTCAGTTCCCACAGTTTGTCCCATCAGGTGGTACTGATTGAGTCGTGAACCATCTTCTGCCACCACCACAGATGTTGTGGTGCTATTAGTCCACACATAGATCACTTCAGAATTGGGGTAGGCATCTGTTGACAAAGGGGGAAAAAATAGATGGTGATGAGTAAAACACTGCATAATATTTTAGTGGATCTTTAAATGATAAATGATGCGGAGAAGAAAGAATGGAGAAGTGAGACTGAATGGAGAAAAACAAATAAAGATGATATAACCATATTCCCCTATGCCAGATCAAAAAAAAAAAAATAGGTTGAAGCCTTCTAATGTAACAGATGTGTGGGATGGTTTGTCAAAGCCTGGCACAGCAGAGGTATAAATTTAATCCATCACAGGCAGTAGATTTGGGAAAGAGCAGCTCAGACCCATACTCATCTATCTGACTGTTCATAAATCGTAGCAAGTTGCAAAAGGCGTTTTTTTGAGGTCCCCCCTCAAAATCTCTTGTTACCTCCAGTGCCTTTGATGATAGTTTCTGTGTCTCAGCCTCTCTCCAGGATCAAATCCATGAGCCCTGTGTCAGTGGAGTAGATTGGGGTGTTCAGGTACAAGTTATGCAGAAAATGGCTGTGCCTGAAGAACCAGTGCAAGGACAGACCTTTGTGTTTGTGAACAAATAGCCTGAACTGTGTCCACTGAGCCTGCAATATGTTTTGTTGCATGCAGTGGTTAGGATTTGTATGCAGGGGAAGGGGAGCTGGAAGGTGTGTGTATGCCCCTCTACATGTGTATGTGTTCATAATTCAGGAGATGAAGGAAAGTAATCAGGATTCAGACTAAAGGAGGACAGGAGCTGAGGGCTGTGCTTATGAGAATGAATGGGTTGTTGTTGGAACATACATGCACATTTAAAAATATAAATATGAAAAGATACTCTGTAATATAAGGCCTTAGGAAGCTAAAGTAGTGGCAGTACAGTAAGTTTATTCATTTTCAATAACTTTACTGCTATTTTTAAAGCCCTAACACCTAATTATATTATCACGAAAAAATCTTAGCTTTCTTTTTTCTGACAAAGTATATTTATTTTATTTTTTTTAATAATTCTCTGCAGATAAAGCCTTTAAAATTCCAGGAGCTGACTACAAATTTAAATGCCTTTTATTTAATTTAAGCAGTTCTCATGGTTTTTAGAATATCCTGATTGTCAAATGCTGAGCATTTGTGCAGGAATGTTACAATAGACTGAAATCTATTGTACTAAAATATATGAAAGGCAGGAAAAGTTTACTCTCCAATTAAAATGTAAAATTTAGATAGAATTGTAAGTCGTCTAAAGTAGAATACTAACCTTCTATACTTTTTAGCTTACTGCTTGTGGGTACAAATGTTTTCTTTTGGAAAAACTAACATTCCAGTTCAACGCAACCAGTGCAAAAGGCAATATGGTGCATTTCCAGATAAAAACTTGAAAGGCAAGGGCAAAAAAACTACCATCTTCACCAGAATGAAAGTTTGGTTTTCCAGAAAACTGTTTTAGAAAGCTACATGAAGGAGTAAAGAGCATTTAACTCTTTAACAAGTGTTTCCGCATCACTCTAATGGCAGAAAATAAGCTCAAGTGTTCCATAGATTCGTACAACCAGGAAAGCCAAGTAGAAAATGGGAAGTGAAACTGATGCATTTGTAGAACAGCATGATCATTGGAGTACATACCACTACCACTATTTTGTGTATTTTCCTGTTCTTAGTCTTCCCTTGGCATCCTTGAGAAGCACTGCAGGAGGCGGAATACAAGACTAGTTGCACCTCTTGTGCATTGTGCAATAACCACCTCTTGTGGTTATTCTTACATTGTTGTCCAGATGTATTGTCATTTCCACATTAGAAAATATGTGGAAATAATGAAGACACAGAGAGAGAGTTCAAAAGAGGGTCACAAGAATTTCCAGGGAGTGGGACACAAGTCTTACAGTCTTAAGCTGAAAGAGCTCAACTTATTTAGATCACTGAAAGAAGCTGATACCCAAGTAAATCGCTGAGTAGAGATACTCATATATGTAAATCTGAGAACAGGATGAATTCCATTTCACTGGCAAAAGCAAATGAAAATTTAATATCTTGAAGATGGCTTCTTCAGTATATCATGCAGTATAACTAGGCATAGTTGTATTAAAAGTCGAAAGTGTAGGAAGAGTTTAGCATAAAGTAATTTTAGTATCAGGATAGGGCAGGTGCTAATAGATAGATGTTATTATTCACTGTCATACCAAACTGCGTAAAAAACTTCTTCTATTTAAGACAAGCTCCCAGAAGGTTTTCAGTCTGTCAGGTTTGCTGAAGAACTGAAGAACTTCAGCTCATGCGAACTGCCGTTGCAAGGATATTTTACTGATGACAAACAATCCCCTCCTCTCCAGTACATGACACGCACACATACACAGCTCAGGGAGGTAAGAAATACCTAAAAGGGTGACAGAAAACTGTAGTAGTTGCCTTGTGTTAATACATTGTGAGAATACTGCTGATGATGCTGTAAAAGCAAAACACAGATTCAAAGTCACCAAATAAACAAGTGAGACTGCTTGATGTTCATTCTAATTTAAGCAAGAAGACTTCTTTTGTTCTTTCTGAATCTATCATACAGGAAAGGGGAAGCCCCATTAAACTATTCTTTCTCTTCTAAGACCATTCTACCAAAAAGAAAGAAAAATAGGTAGTAAGATTGGACACATACAATTATATATAGGTATAATGCTACTAAATGAGAAAATGACAACAGACATTTATTTCTTGGGGATGATATGATGCTACTAAGTGAGAAAATGACAATAGACATTTATTTCTTGGGGATGTTTGGTAAATAGGTACAGGTTTATCATCTATAAGAATGACAAAATAAATTCATTTTTTCTCATATCTGTTTATTGGATTAGCATATCCAGTTTTCTTTATTCTAAACTCCAACAGCACAGTGAATACTAAAACTGCAAAGATTCCCTTTGCTACTCTCCCTATCCTTCCTGCTACTTCCCTGATCTTTTATGTCTGGGAAGGAAAGCATGAAATGGTCTTTCTTACATAGGTGAATGGAAGATGGGAGCAATCACATCCAAAGGGAAGAAGTAGATTAAGAGAAAGTCTAACGGAGCAAAGCAGTCAGTTGCTAAGATCTAGAGGATCCCTACTGTTTGCTTTGTCATTGAAGAGTGTCATGTTTTCCCTTGGATAGTTGATAGTCACGCAGGAACTGGAAAAGCAACACTGAGACAAGTGCCCGTGTTGACTTGTTGGCCTCTTTCAAAGTCTTTTTCACTTTAGTCATTCTTTGTGGTAAGGATCACAAAGAACAGGATCAGATTGCTCTTTGATGCCAAAAATGTAGTAGGTTGTAGGCAGGGAGTCTTCTTAGAATCCTAGAATCACTATGGTTGCAAAAGACCTTCAAGATCGTCACGTCCAACCATTCTTCTCACGGCATCTCTCCCACTCTCCAGGGCACTGGTGGCAGCTGCACCTTCACCATTTCTCCCCCCACTGCCCCAAACTGGAATAGACTCCAGAAAAAAACCATACTGTTTCTTGGCTTCCGAAGCAAAACAAAGCCGAATACGGTAGCTGGGTCCAAATTTCAAGTCCATATGACCCAAGTGTGTTTCCAGGACTGACTTTTTGAACTCATAAGAAATAAAAACAATATTGGTGTCTGGAGAGTAATCTTTACTTGTGACAGGAGAGCAAACAGTTTGGGGAAAACAGGAGCCTGCAAAAAGACACTGCTAAATACTCAATAGATATCCAGATTTACAATCTCACAAAGACTTCTGCAGGCAATAAAACAGCACTGCTACTATGTCATAAGATATGGACCTGAATTCTAAGAGGCTGAGTTTCTTCTGATTTGTGCATGAATACTGTCTACCTCATTACAAAGCATCAGTCAATCATTGTGCCTAGGCAACTGAGGCCAGAGTAAAGCTCTGTAATTGAAATTTCCCATTAAATTCTATTGATAAGAAAGAATCGGCGTACAAAAGAGATCACTCTATAAGAAAGAAGAACAGGTGGAAAATAGATTAAGAACATAAATCTTAAGTATAAAAATACACATTCACTGTATCTTGGGGAAAGCTTTTTTTAACACTAAAGTAAAAATAAAATTGAAAAAAATGAAAGTAAAATTGAAATTTAAGTAGAATAATGTATTCATATATTCAATGATTAAAAGCCGAAAATGAAGACTTTGGAAAAGTATGATGATAAATTTGCTGTTCATTGGGAATTTGAAATTCATGAAAATCACTTTAGAGACCTGAAATCACCACAGTTAACATGACAATTTATTTATATTTCATTTATAATCAAATGCTAATTTAACCTGGCATAAAATTACATCAGTTTAATAAATAGCATGCATGACTTCAAGTATGTGATAAAATGAAATGTGTAAATACAACAGATATTAGAAAATCCAAAATTAAGCATTTTTTGGAATGGCATATCCCCTTGGTGGGACAATGAACAACAAGTGAGGAAATTATTGTCATGGAACTGAAACAATTATTGTATGAAAATTGATGAGAAAAGGTAATAGGACATCATGTGCCTGTGAAATTGGAAGCATGAAGTTCAGTCTTACCTAAATAATCATTTCTGTACTTCTTGAAGTTATGTTTTCCCTATAAAAAGTTTTATTAAATTCCACATTCATATTCCACAGGGGATGGAATAGCATGTTATAAAAAATGCTTTCATCACCTAGCAACACTAATATATGATAGTGATCATTCCTAAAAAAATAAAGCCCTGTTAGATAAAAATGTCTTTGTTTCAGAAAGTAATTTAGAAATCATGTCGGTAAAACATGAGAACAGGAACATGCTTAGAAGCGCCTATGGCTCAGAAATGAAACAGAAGCACTGACTGTATCTATGAGGTGGCAACAAATACAGGATTGAAGATACTTGTGAAATTCATTTTGATACAAATAATATATGCATATCCATATGCGTGCATATACATATATTTATACATTTTAAATTTCTTCAGATTTTCAAAACCAATCACAAGGGGAGAGTCTTGTCTAATTTTAAAAGTTCAAATTTATGGAGAAAATCTTCAAGAACAACGTGATTTAGAGCTCAAAACCAGAACGCAAATGAAGAAAAAAATCATGATTTTGTTCAAAAACAACTTTGCAATTTTGGAGGTGTGAATCATGATTAGCATAGGCAAGGCTGCTGATTGCTTTAAGTTGTCTATTTGCAAGCTGGTAGCCTAAATCATAGTCACAACAAAAAAGAATGCGAAATGAATACTAATGAACAGTTGTACTGGTAATTCCCTCAAACCTACTGCCTTCAGAGAATGCTGTTCCATCACCTAAGATTAATCTTGAACTAGGGGCTGTGCAGGATAACACAGAAATTCCCTCAGGGATTGCTGTGGGGACACTCGACAGTTTGAACACTGCCTGTTAAAGAGACTATCAAGTTCCCACCATGCAAGCAGCAGCACTGATGACTTCACCTATTCACCACCCTATTGTGCATGTCCATGGGACAGCAGAGGGGCCATCCAGGTATTCCCCAAGGACAGCAGCTGCACCTGTGACAGCCTCCTCGGTATGTCTGCCACTGCTGAGCCCAGAGGTGCCACTTGGTACCTACTGCAGAGACGAGGTCACCAACCTGGAGTCACTGCCTTTGTTGACCATGGACTGTAGGGAGCAGATGTTTCTCTTTCACCATTTCCTTTCAGCTCCATGCCATTTCTTTCTCTCACTGCAATCAATATTTACTTCTTCCTTCACTTTCAGTTCATCTAGAACCACTCTGAGGCTCAATTTTTCACCACATTTAATGGTGGCTTCACAACTGCCTTTTGTACGAAGGGGTAAAAATCTGTTCTTACAGCCTCTGATATTTTCTTTCTATTTCTGTTATGCTTGCCATGTTATGGCTTCTGTAAATATATGTTGCATGGAGAACTGCAGAAACAGAAGAACATGCTCTGATAACACCTAAAAGCACAGAACACCTTGGGATCTTCCTGCCCCCGTGCTGGTCTTTATGGGTCAGGCATATGGTAATTCTAAACTTTTGGGCAAGGGGTAGGGTGGTAGTACCATTTAATGAATTTTGAATTTAAAATCACTATATTAGGTGGTTATACTAACTGCTTCATTAGTAAAAACAGCATGCTCATGAAGAAGATGTTAGATATTTAATTTACTTTTTGCAAAGCAAATAAAAGTATCCTACAAAGTGTGAATGGCAGCATTAGTCACACTACATATTATCTTCCTCTATAAGCAATCTTGATTGTAGTGGTCTACTCATATATTAAGCTGCCATTTACTATCAGTAAAGCAGTACAGCAGTATCCCTAAAAGCTGCTCTGAGAAATGCTAACTGAATTATAGAAAATACTCAATTTGATTTAGTTGTGAACATTTCTCCAAAAAATATGGTAATTTTAGCTAAATCTAACAGTTAATAATGCTAGATTTAAAGAGAATTAATTTTTTAGACTAAAAATTTGACCTCTTCAAAATCAACTGAAGGGCTTCCCACCAACTTCAGAGACCAACTCACTCATTCCAGTTAGCATATCTACCCAGTTGCTGTTCAAAGGATCACTTTATAAACTGATATGGCCTGAAATCAGCCAAGAGTGAGTGAGACTATTTGTAACACTAAATATATGCTTTTGTTTCTGAAACCAGTCCCTTAATGAAGAAATTTACTACCCTCAGAAGTACTCTTTCATTAATAACATCCTATGAGTGTATAATAAATAAGCATGCAAAGGCAATAAGATGAAATTTTATTATTCAAACACTGTAATACTGCTCAGAAATCACAACAGTCAGAACTTATTCCCAATGCCCAAGTTGCAGCCATCTGAAACTCAGAAGTGCAAAATCTCAAGATACTGACAGTTAGAAAACCATTCTTCTGATTCCCAGTTGCTAGTATGCAAGCTCATCCAGTTTAACTGGGTTTTCCCAGATTCAGGGTGCCTTTAGAAGGTATATATCACTCTTTTGTATACTATGGCAAACTGCAGCATGACTGAGAATGTCAAGCACCCACAACTTCTGAAACAGCACATAAAACTCTTTTAAAACAAGGTTTGTCTCAGAGGTCTTCAGAAAATGAAGAGTATCTGCAGTCCCAGGAGTCGGTGCTGGCCTATAAACCAAGAAATTTAGTTTGTATTCCGACTTCTGTCACTAAGAGGACATTTCAGAAGAGATTCTAGCTTTTTTCTCGATTCTCTGGCCATACAATTCTCTTGTGGGTCACTCTGTAGCCCATAACTGTACTATAACGTCTTGAAGAAAGTGAGTTACGGCAGGAAATCATAAATCTTGTTTGCCACGAGGGCTGCCACAGACTCACTCTTCCTTTCCCCTCAGTTCACCTTTCTCTTGTGATCACCAAGGCCTTTTTATTTCCCTTTCATAATGAGCAAAAAAGAAATAGTTTGCTAATGGGTATAAAGCCTCCTGAGGCCATCAATTCAGATACCCTCGCTCAGTGATGCATCAAAGCTGTTTCCATCAGGAGCCCTCAAAACTGAGCTGCTAACTCCAGCTTTCATCAGAGTAGCTGCCATTTCAGATGCTGCCTATGGCAAAGCTGAATGAATCTCCCTCTTTGGAAAATGTCCCTCAGATTCAAGGAGATCCAGACCTAAAGGTGCTTATTGCTTTTATCTTTTCTGTGCACAAGAGAAACATTTCCTTATCTATAGCCATCAACTGACCCATTTCAGTCATCTACTTTAGGAGGAGATTAACCTGAGTTTAAAAATACCTACTTCTCTCCTCTGACTATAAGAGCGTGAGAGTGATTAGCCCAGCTGTATATATTTACTCTGTAGAAATATAAATAGATAAGAAGAATCCCATCTTTGCTGACAGATTTACTACTAGGATGTTTACAGTAAAATCAGTAGCTGCTGGTGCAGGCTGAACATGAGGGAACATGAACATGAGGCAGGTTGATCCATTTTCAGTAGGTATAATGTGGGAATAGGGGAAAAAAAGAAGATCCTTCAGGATTTCCTTCTTCCCATTCCTTCTTCCCTTTGTTTTCTTCACCAAAGACAACGAGAAATGGTTGTTTCTTTTGTGAAACTTAGTGTGCTAGAGCTGCAGCATGCAGTGAAATAGACCTTGGGCTAGTTTGGCTTTCTGTATAGGAGCTAAAGCTGATAAGAGGTCTAGCAACTTAAAGAATGCTTCCTTGGCTGACAACAGAGGTGTCACAATGGGAGTTGCCAGACCGGAAATTGAAATCAAAGTTTTTGCAGTGTTTTGCAGTTTTCTTTTTTTTTTTTTTTTTCAAAGCTATAGCCAAGCCATTTTATCATTAATGTACTGTAGTATCACCAAGAGTCTCTAATTGAACCTATGGACCCATAATGACAGATGCAAGAAAAGCAGCTAATGAACCACTCTATCTTTGCTCAGAAGAGACTGCAATTGCTCTTTGCCTTCTTTATCCCCACTTGCAGTCTACTGCAGAGTTCTACCTACCTCACACCAGTATCATGGGGATGATTTCAGAAATGCTTTTGAAAAGCCTACAAGCCATGGAATCGCCACCTTAGAAAATAACAGTCATTAAAAACATGGTTTGGAAAGCAGAGGAGCAGTATTTACCCATTTGTCTCAGCTGCAAATAATATCTCCTTTACCAATGGGATAAACCCGAGCTCCATGGCTGATCCACAACCGCTCTTTTTGGGCATTAGAGGCTCAGCTATGTCTTTGCAGTTTTGCAAACAGAGGGTTATTCGAAGGCTATTTATGCCTGAAGCACATTAAACAGAGAGTTCATCTGTGCGTTGTTTTCAACTGCTGATAACTCAAATTTCTTGTAATTAGGAAGTTGTGCGACCTCTAAATTTAGGCTGAAATTTCTGGTATAGGCAAGACATGAGAATGTTTTATCAAGCGCTTGGCTATTCAGACTACTCTCCAGCAACAATGTCTTGAGCTCTTCTATCTGAGAAAAGAAATTCTCCTGAGTATCTCCACCCCAGATCATTCCTCTGCCTGAACATTTGTTTTCTTCACCTTGTAAGAGCTGCCTGGTGAGATTTTCTCACTCAGAAAGCCTGGTGAGTGCAGGCCACCACTCAAGAAGGAATCAGCCTGCAGCTTGCAGTCTTTCAGCAGCTGCCTTTCAGTGGCCTCTCTGCATCTGGTACAAAAGATGCTGCCCAAGCTCCCAGGAAGCACTCCTTACAAATACAAAGAAAGGTTTTATTGACCACGATCTTCCCTGCATGGTGATTGCTTTGGGCTGGTAGGGAGCCAAGCCCATCACTGCTACACTTGCACAAAACTCGTAGCCTGCAGTTATCACAAGTTCTGAGCCAGACATGGGAGACAACAACTTCTTCACCTCCTGTGGTAAATGCCCTGTGCTAGCCACTGTTTTGTCTGACCTTCCTTTTAACTCCATTATGGGCCCAGGGGGAAAAAAAAGTCACTGACTTCTAAGCAATGAATCACAAAAAGAACCAAGCGACTGATGCAAAGAATGGGCTGTATTTCACAGGAAAACAATCACACCGAGAGGACTGGAGAGGAGCAAATGATATGCATTTTAATGTATTTTTTAAACTCTCTAGGTACAAACAATGATCATTTATACGTGACAAACTCTGGAAAGTTTACAAAGGCAGTGCTGCAAACAATTAGGATGAAACCAGCCCAGTCTCTCCAAAGGAAGCCTGCACCATGACAATCTCCTATAGAAAGGGCTGACTGTCATAGATATCAATGAAGAAAAATTGACTGTCCTGATAATTTGGAGAGGGAGAGGGGTTCATAAAAAGAGCTCTTTCTCCTTTAGTCACAATAAAAGGTATCATCAGTATGGGAAACCCACAAAATGAGAAAGTGGTTAGAGCTATGTTTGTTTTTAAATTCTGATCAAAAGTAAGATCCCATAATGATGGGACTATGAATCATGAGAGCCCAGGACTAAGAGCTTATATCTTACATTTTAAGCAGAGTTCTATTAAAAAAACCCCTTCTTAGATCTCTGAAATATCCAAATATGACAGTATTTTCTTTTATACATCACACTCTGAATTTCCTATCCTTTGGTGCTCCAGGTTACATTGCTACACGTCAACTTTGGGAATGAACACAAGAATGAACATGCTGACAGCACCGCATTCTCAAAACTAGATGAAAGTTGTTTCTATATCTCTATATTTGAACAGAGTAGAGTTTATGTTGTGAGAACACAACTGTTTGTTGGTATAACCTATCCCAACAGATGTAGGAAGAACAGCACAGCTCAAATGAAATGCTTGCAGAAATGGCATAGTTGTATCAAAAAGCCTTATTGTCTTAAGATCCCTTTTAAAAAATAACTCTTTCAGCAAAGAACTAAAATAGTATCCAGACCAGATATAATAGCTTGCCACCAATATATGCACACCTAATTAATTTACAACAGTGGCTGGTTCCTCTGACCAAAGTATCTATTTCTGTGCTAGCTATGTAGAGAAAAAGCGATGTTGAAGTTCCTCTAACCAGGGTACAATATACCTAGCCATATCTGAGCTAGTATTCATTCATTCATTGGATGTAGCTGTCTAAAATTGTCACAAATCTATCCTATCTGTTAGTCTGCTATCAATACAAGGCTTTTAATGTGGGTCCAGATAGTTTTGTTTACTCTGGAGCAGAACGTTTCCATTCTTAGAACACACAAAGGCTACAGCAGATTCCTGGAAGTCTGTTGGAGACTAGTGGTTCTATTGAATCCCTATATTTTGACTATATTTCCTTCAGGAGTCTGTTCATTAAGAACTTTAGAATTTATGTACTAAATTCTTTAAACAATACAGCCTCACAACTAATCATATGTCCACAATTTCAAGGAAACTGCAAGTGGCTTGTGTCCTTTCATCTGATCTTAAATGATGTCTGGAAAATTAATTCAGGTTGAAGATCTACACTTTACAAATCTGAATTTAAGTAAAATTATGCCCTTTTTCAAACTAGCTATCCAGACTACCTCTATCTCATCATGAACACCTGTTTTAGTATGTCCAGAGCTAATTTTTTGAGAACTCCATGTCTCTAAAATAGTGGCACATACACTGGTAGTGTCATGTGTTAGAAGGAGGGAGCAGGGAATAATATCAAGTGTCTTAGGTATATGAATTCCAGTATTCAAATACTTTGACCTAATTTTAGTCAATTAGGTATCTAATGCAATGAAAGTGTCTAAATAAGCAGTGATAAACCTAAGGAAAATGTAAAAGAAGATTACATGATCAAGTAGCATGCCTCTCAATTTCTATGTAAGTAGGCTTTTTCTAAATCACAAAATCTCAACCTAGTCTTGAGATTGGCTACACTTAGCATTCCACTTAGATCCTCCCTGTCTCTTTCGATATATTCTTTCAAAGAAGGAACTAACAGGCTAAATGGGACTTTGGGTCTATTTTGACATTCTCCCACCTCATGTGTATTCAAGTAATAGCTTGTACTAGTAAGAAATACACAATATCAGGAAATCCTCTATAGATGACTTTCTGTCAGTGTCATCACAGCTACTTCTG
Organism: Nothura maculosa; assembly: GCA_032353885.1. NCBI lineage: Eukaryota > Metazoa > Chordata > Aves > Tinamiformes > Tinamidae > Nothura > Nothura maculosa. The sequence continues at coordinate 4,028,503 of JAUBOD010000140.1, forward strand.
ATTATTATAGGGAAACTTCACCATCAGAAGAATGTTTCTTAGCTATAGGTACATGGACAGTCTGTAAAAACTCTTGTAATTTGATTACTACATTGATGGAATAAATCCTGGGATACGGATGAAATTACCATCTCCTCATCACTCTGACATCACAGACCTCCTTAGCAGAAAATAATCTGAGCCTGCCTTCTGCTACAGAAATAGCCTGTGCACTTCCCTTAATCAAGATAATAGAAGACATCATGTCTCACTTTGCTCTGGTAAGAAAGGAGTTTACATAAACCAGATTTAATAACCTCTTGAGATGCTACAAATTTTACTTAGCTCTGTTTTCTTGGTCTACAGATTCCCTATTTGATGTACAATGATCTGTCTTCTCTACCTCTTTGGCCAAATGAAATTCATCAAGCATAGAAGCCATGCCTGCTCTCCCAAAACATTGCTTGTGAGCTAGAGGAGCTCCTTATTTCCAGCGTATTCAGTAGAATCTCCACTTTCTCTCAAAACAGGAGGATTTTTGGTGGTCACACAACTATTGGGCAGAAGATTTATGCATTCATCTATTCCACACCACAAGATCTGAAAAACATATGCATACTTGGAAACTGTGCCTTCCAAACACACAGTTGATGAATCTTACAATATTTGATGCTATCAAAGTACCAGTTGCAATCACTAATAGCAATTAACTCATTCATCTTCAGGGCAACCCCTTGACTTAGGTAAAACTGATATAATTAACACAGGAGCAAAATGAGATTTAGGAGTTAAGTCAGTTGCCTGGGCATAGGCCTTCACAGTCTAGTGGATTAGACATCTGTCCCACCAATCAAAGAAGTTGAGTTTAATCCTTTTTCTGACATTGATTTGCTGTGTGACCTTATGGAAAGTCAATTAACTTCTCTGCCTCAGCTGCCCTGGAGATAATGATGCTTACCTACCCACTGACACATGGGTGTTTGGAGGCTGTGCTAAACGATACTTTTAATGTACTCTTAAGGCCTAGCAGTCAACGAGGTGAGACACTAAAGCTTCCTAGCTTTAAGGTCCTTGCTGCCGTATCTAATTCCTCCTTCCCAGACCAAAAATAACTTGGGGGCGAGGAGGAATTTCTTCAGGCTAAGACACAGTTGTGAAACTCTAGGTGGCTTCAAGAAATTTTTTCAGAGCCTGTTTGTTCCGCAAACATATTTAGAGTGTGGATCAGCATGAGAATTGCAACAGAAAGTTTATTTTTAACTCAACCCTGGAAGAAGCTAGCACCCTTGCCACTGTGCGGTGATGTAACGAGCAGATTGTCAGGGCCATATTTACAGAGTATACATGACACACAGAGCCAAGCCTGCCAACAGTGACAGGGGTTCAGCCCCAAGAGGTTAGCCCCATAGGCCACCCTGTCATTCTATCAAGATTTCTCCAGGTAGCCTTATCACCAAGCAGGATGAAAGCTTGAAGAGTCAATACACATACTCAGTTGAAATGGTCCAACCTGACCACACTGCAGAGTCCACCTTGTCATCTAAGAGCACTGGGGCATTGTGCTGGACAGAGAGAGAACCAAAATCTCATCTGTTTGGTTCATCAGAAGCTTGAAATTCTGGACTGCAGCCATCACTGCTTATCATGGCCAGTCATGGGACATTTAGAGGTATTACCTCTGTAGCACCTGAATTGTTTTGCTAGTATTGAGGCTGGTATCAAGGCTGGCAGTTTTTCTGTGTTATGTTGCATCCCTTTCCCTATGTTTCACTTTGCTTTGAATTCCTTCTACAAAATATTCTGCTGATTTATACAGTGTTGCCTAGGCTCATAAAATCTCCCCAAATTGTAACATATCAAGAAGCCAGTCAAAAGTAAATAGAACATAAGAAATCAACATTTGCCCTTATTTCTGTGAGCAAGATCAACATCTTTAATATTGAAGGAAATGCCAAGGTTTTTTTTGTTTGTTTGTTTATTTGTTTTGTTTGGCTTGCTGAATTACAGGTAGTGAGATGAGCATTCATGCAGTAAGAAAAATAATAACCAGTTACTGTCTGTAATGATTTCACCCATTGCTGCTTGGAATCCATATTCTTGCTTATCTGACCGTGCAGCGGCTGTTTTATTTTGCTGTCCTGCTCTCTCCACCCACTGACCAGCTAACATTTGTCTCCTCTCTGTTCTCCCTGCTCTGTTGATAATGTGTTTAACATTTACTCTGATGCTATTCCTTGAGGCTTTGCAAAATCCTTCTTGGAAAGAAGCCCATTAAAAATAAGTCCTTCAGGGAAAGACAGGAAGTAAAGCAAAAGCGGAAAGGGCACACTCACCAAGACACCCTTGTAAGCTTTGTCTTGCTGAAAGAATGATAATGAGTTAATGCAAACTTGTATTGCTGTAAATAGGGAATAAACATTGCATTCTCCTAAAATGCAACTGGGATGATTCAATAAACCCTGGCTTGTTGGCTGATGTTTATGCAAACATCTATCTGCATGCTAAATCACAAGAAAGCACTAACGAGCTGTAAAGTGAACAATAAAGACATGTACAAGGCTGAAAGATTGTCTTCAACTTGTCCATATATATTTACTTACCGCACACCAAAAAGCAAGCGGTAGCATAGGCCAAGTAGTTCTATGCCTACACACTCTGGAAGAACTTAAAGATCATTTGCAATAGCTTGTGAAATATACCCTGTAGAACTGTGCACTGTGTACAAGTAGCAACAATAAAGACAGTATTCAGCCCTCACATACCTGATATATGACTCTTCTGTGTTTAAAATCAAATATGAATAGATTAAAAGTACCTATGTGCTATATGTTCTCTACCCTACACATCTGGCACAAGAAAAACATATATTTGAATTTAGACAGGTTTTTATTATTATTATGTCAAAGTTATTGACAGTACTACATTCACTACATACACTAATACGTTTGTTAGTTTACCTCATAATGGTAATCTTGCTATCCTGTCCTTGCTGACCTAACCTGCTATCCTATCCCAGCACTTGTGTTTTGGGGTTTTTTTGTTTGTTTATTTGTTTTTTCTTAATGTTTTAGAGTCTGAACCAAAGTTTGACAATTCATTGAAGCATTCATTTAAGTTTGAGCTTCAAACATTGCTGGATCAGGGTCTTTATTTAAATCTATAACCTTTAGTTTTAAATAGCATATCTTGCAAGATCTCATAAAATTATCTAGCATCTCTGAACTACACTCTGAGCTAAAGATTAATATGACATGACTTCAACTTTATCTATTAGCATAGTAAATACCAAATACCATAGTAAATGCCAATACCAAGAAGAATGACTTGTTTTTCTTTCTGTCTTTTTTTTTTCAGTAGATTTTATTTGGCCCTATGTGCATATACTCAAAATTTCCTGTGAAATATCTACTCATTTTTTAAGTTAGGAATGAAATGTGTGTTTGATTAAAATTAATTGAGTTGAATGTAAGGCAATAATGTAAGGCCTTCAGATTCATATTGGTTGTGCAGCAAATTCATGGTGCTGAAGTAGAAGAACTCATTTCAATATACAGTGACCTTCTAAAATATGGGTGGCTATTCATGTGATACAGAGTCTATCTGGATTGTAGGAGGGAAGAAAAATCTGTTCATTTTAAGTTTGATAACTTGATAATTGTTACTATAAACAGTGTTTTTACTTCCTATTGTGATCACTAGAAGACAATGCATTGCAGTATTAAACTAGTGCAGATACAGAAGATAAAGGCAAAGCTTAATCTTGGTAGGATTAGTGCATCTAAATTGATACGATAGGAAAAATTAAAAAAAAAAAAACAGAAAATGCTACAGTTAGTTTTCTTGAGGGAATAGCAAAATGCCTTGGCTGATAATTTTCAAGTCTTTATAAATTCTGATTGCACCTGGAACCTTTGTTTTGATTACTGAAATGAAAAATGTCTACGGTAGTAGCCTCATCTGTACTTTAATTAAGAGCTTTGTATTTAAATATAACCACCTAATCCTCTAAGGTTATTTTTAAAGTAAGCTTCTGGCAAGGCAGCGGTATGGTGGATTAGAGGCTTGGAATTGAGGAAAAATCATCATTCAGCATACAGTTGAGAATAACATGCACATATATAGAAATACATGTGTACACAAAATCATGTAACAAGATAACAGGACTGGATTTATTAAAGCCAAATGGAAAGATATTTCCTCTTCTAATATTCTAGATCGCTTTTAATATATGTGATGTAAATATCGCACTGCAATCTGATTCATGTATGATAGGACAAACAATCTCTTATTTCCTAAAGAAAGCTCAATTTTTCTACAAATCTAAAACCTACAGCATAGATATCTATGCTGTAGATATCTACTATCTAACATATCTAACATATTTAGCATATCTAATACTGATCATTACACTTGATATATGTATGTAAGATATATCAACCATCAAGATGGTTTACCAAGGATCATGAAAACATGAGATGAAAAGCAGCTGTGATAGCTGTGGAACACAAACATGGAGAACTAGTAACTGGGACTGCAGCCTGAGGGCGTACATGAGAAATCTTAAAAAAAGGAGGGGTGGAGGAGAGCTGAAAGAATCATGCAAAACACAACTGAATGTGATAATCCAGGTATCAATGACGTTCTTATTTAAGAGAAAAACTTACAGCTTCCAAATTTTAATGGACAAGCATGTGCATCCATGGGGAAATCTTCCAGCTGCATGGGACATTCAGCAGAGATGGTCAATCTGTAGAGGAGTAAAAAGAAAACCCATCACTGTATTCTGCACCTTCTCTTTCAGACGAGCTCTCTAATATACAAGTGTTGACACAGGCAAACCTTTCCTGAGGGCTCCTCACTCCTGCTGAAATCACAGCAGCCTCTGCTTAACTGAATGTGAGATAAGACAAGCAAACCACTGTGCATGTTGTTGGCCTTATGTTTAGCCATGTAGATGGCAACAGATCTTATTGATGTAAATTGTTTCACAAATATCATCTGTATGTGAAGAAGCTTTGCTGGGAGCTTCTGCCCCATATCTTATTCTTACTCATATTCTTACCTTAACTGCAATGGAACTAGGAATATGACTCACAAGTGAAGCACTGTTTTAGCCCCAAAAATGCGCTGATTTTTCCTTAGACACTCAAAAGAGATAGACAGAACAGTGGATACAGAGGATAGAAGACATATAGTGGATATAGGGTTAGGAGAAACTCGTGCAGAAGGAAATACATCCTAGGGATGTTCTGTGTAACTACCAATCCAGCTGAACATGAAGGAAAGTCTGAAAAGAATTTCTGACCAACGCAATATATCCATTCTTCAGAGCAAAAGCTTATCTTTTCCACGTGCATACGGCACAATGCGAGTTCAGTTCTGATTAGATTATTTTGGTTTTTGATATTTGCCTAATATAAATTGTTAGAGGGTGCAAACCTCCTGTTTTACATTATGAACACACCTACGCCGTCCTCTTTTACATAAACATTTTGTCACAGAGCCAACAGACAAAAAACACACAAAGCATCAAATACTGGCCTATGCTGGGATCACGTAGGGACCTGTTGGAGAGAAGCCCTGGTTCTTTATGAAACTGCTTCCTTGGTGGTCAAAATTCCGCAGGTAATTTTCCAGCATCCTCTCCCCAGTAATCTGCAGTATCCTTTCCTGTCACAAAAGCATCATCTACCCAGACTTCCCAACAATATCTCTGCTGCCTCCTATTGCCACACCAAAGTGAGCACTCCTGTTACAAGAATTTCTATCCAGAGGGATCATAAAGCACAACAATCTGTCCATGTACAGATGGCATAACATTCATCCAGCCCAATTCGATAGAACACAACGATGCCTTACCAAGGCACTCAGGCTACATGGGCGATAAATTGGGGGAAACAGCTTTGCCAACACACAGAAATTCTGGATCTTTATCAACAAGTAGAAATGACAAAATACGCACGCAGCAGTGCAATAGCATTGTCAGCTAGATATCACGTATGAGGATAAGATGAGAAACAGCAAGTAAAAAAAGACAAACTGCAAATAGTCATACAAGATATAAAAATAATAAGCCAAATAGAGCAAAGGGAGAAGAAAAAGCAGGTTCAATATAGAGATAATGTATCATTTTGTTAGAATAGGCAGGAGGTCTTACTATTTGGAAAAGAAATGAGTGAGGACAGAGTTATCTGCCCTCAGGCAAAACTGATCTTGAACTTCATTTTTGTAAAAGAAATATCAAAATCACTAAAATATGGAGCTGTCTGCTCTGGAGACTGCCCTTGGGCACCAGAGCCACAGCTGCTGGGAGTGCTACATGGATGAATTTACCACACCATTGCTAGTAGCATCCTATCTAGTACTTTCATGCCTTTAATAAAAATCATTCTAATGGATATTTCTAAGCAACATGCCATTTTTCCAAAATATTGTTATATTTTTCTATATTAAATGTAGAGTTTGCAAAAAACTCTATAATCTCTGTAGATTTAATTTTCTTTATAAGTTCAAAAGACTACATCTTCCTTCAAATGTCCATAACAAAACTGACTATTTTTACTATAGTTCATCTCCTATCTGTCTACTAATAGTTTGAGGATGTTGTTTCATGTCATCTGCAAAAAGATGTTGACACTTAACATAGCACTTGTCATCTGCAAACCTCAAAGGAAGGGATACCGATATCTATCTTAGTAACACAGTTAGTTGTATAAATGAAAATTCAAGCAGAATTACAAAAAAGATTTTTCATTTCATCCCAGTCCTATGAACTGTATCCTTCTACCTGCATCTCTGGAAAAAATCTCTCTTGGGCATAATGAATGATAGAGGCAGTTGATTGTCCTGTAGATGTGCAGAAGAGATAAGTAAGGATGCAGTAGACAAACATGACCTAATGAAGTTTAGTCAATTACCTCCAGAATTTAATTTTACCTATTTTAAATGAAAGGATAACACATAAGGCCAGACGGCGTCTTATTGCCTCAACATGTCTTAAAAGCTGCAAAGAACTTGCTTCTGGTAGGGCTGCTTCCATGTCCTCTCTGAATTCCTTATGGTACAAAAGGGGACATATCATTTAGGTATTATCAGGACATATCCTGGTGCAATATTTTGGGTCTGTTCCAATGTGACTAACTAGTTTGCAGTCTTTCTTATATGAGTTCTATGGATGAAGAAGTGGCTTTTGCTTGTTATCAGTAATCTCCTTTTCCCATCCCAGGACCATTATGGGTCCTGGATGATTATATTATTCCTAACAGTATGTAGATGAGTCTCTTAAGTAATTTCAAAAAATTTAGTGGATATTCTCCTAGTTACATTTTATTAAGTATGCATGAAACAAAACTTGTATATTGTCTTGTAAAATGCATAGCAAACTTGACTATGGATTTTGAAATATTGCACAAATGTAATCACTGCCACTTTCTGTGAGGCACTCTGTGCTCTCCAGTAGTTGCTTTTCATTAATGTGCAAGATCTGAAAAACAGAGTCACAAAATAGATTCTTGGTTCAAAAGGATTGGATTTTCTACAGCATACAGGGGGAAAAAAAAGCCACACAGCAGCCATCTCTGGTAGTTTGTGAGGTAAAATCAGAGGTCATTGCATACAGAATTGCTATTAGTGCACAGTACAAAGTACATATTCATATTCTAGCTCCAGGAGTCCTAAGGAGCATTGTCACTTGCACCCCTACCTGACTGGGAGCTCACAGCTTCCAAGGGAAAACTTCCCAGCTCCGCATACAGGCACACGCACAACAGTGAGACAACGCAGGGACTCATCAGCACACCTTCGGTACTAGTGTTGCATTAAGACTTGGGTAACCTTTGCATATCCTTGTTTACACATCTGATTACAACAAAATTACCCCTTCTTTGTATTTACTGATGGAAGAAAAAGAAGGTTCTAGCTCATCTAAGCCAGAGATACTCTTTAAGCCAGAATTTTACTTCCATAGCACTAGAATGGTTCATACAGCAGTTCTTTCAAAATCAGCATTTAAAACTTCCCCTCCTTCATTATTATTCTGTCTTAATAAAAGAATTATGGAATCATTTTCACTCAAACACCTTTTCTGACAAGATTCTAAGTAGCTGTTAAAGGTCCTTAACAATGGGAGGATGAATCCTTGATTTTAATAAAGTTTAAAGGAAAATTCTCCCTGAATTCAGTGGGGTCTGTATTAATCCAAAACAAGTAAGAAACCCTGTCTACTGTCAGGTTATGACAGTTAATTTACTAACTATGAAATTTCACTTTCATAATGGTCCAAATACTCAGACTGCAATCCAATAGCTAAGCATCCACTAGTAATCCATAGCACCTCTTAATTTGCTGAGAAAAACAATAAACATACAAATTTCTTTATGTATCATTCAGAATTGTATGTGAAAGTGTCATCGAAGTAATATCGTGTTTAGATATTATTTTAAAAACATAAAGTGAATATTGATGATCTGGGCAAACCGAATTTACTGTAGACGTATCTATCCATCTAATAAATACACAACAATTTAAACAGCAAGATTTCTTAAGTCCAGAAAAGTGTTTCAAATAGAGGCAGGAATTCTTTGGCATGAGTTGCAGGAGTCCCAGGAACCTCAATCTGCAAAAGCCACATACAGCCCAGCCTGGCAAGGGGCTCCATGCTGTTTCTGCCCTCGCTTTGGAGGGGACAAAAGTAGTGGCACAGTTGTCATAGGGATGGAGGAGAAGGACAGTGACCACAGGGGTGTCCTGAAGCACTTCTCTCAATGACGTAGCATCTATTGGTACACTTAGGTAAAGAGCTGGGTGATTCAGCAGAGCTAACATCTTTTTGCTACCTTGGAAATATATTAAAAAAAAACCACTTTCCAGGGTATTATCTGTAGCTGCCAGATAGGAGGCGAGGGTGGTCACCTGTCTAGAGAACTGACAGATAGTAGAAGCAACCTGCTTTATCTTATCAGCTACTATGCTTATTATGCAAATGAATAAGAAATAGAGAGCTTTAGAAGGGGAAGTGAGCAGAAAGGCAGAGCCACCAGAGGCTTTTAGAAGACCTCAACTCAAGATAAGTGTTGAATAACCGTTACTCATGCAGGGGACTCATAGCAGGTTTTACTGTCTCTGAGGTCCCTGAACCAGAGAGATATAAAGCTCTCCTGCCTGTTCACCATAACTCCAAAGCAATCAAGTCTTCTGTATTGCTATACATTGCCCATGATCAAAAGGAGCATTTTAAAACTACACTTTGGGCCTACCTCTGCTGGTAGCCAACTACAACTGCATGGGTCAAGCCAGAATGGATTTAAGAGTCACAGCTCCCTTCCCAAATATCACCATTTTCTTTAAAAAAGGCAAAATGTTTGCTGGAAACTTGTCTCAAACACACTGCACCGTCTTCTGAATATGTCAAAAAAAAACAACAGTTAAGTGAGTTCAATTGCATCCAAGTTTTATTCCATTCAAAAGGGTGCGTTGGCACAAAGGACAACTTTAAGGTCAGGTCAGACTACTCTCAGGAATAAATCCCAAGAGGAGCTTCCAGGGGATATCTGCTGTTATGCAAATGCTACTTGCATAAAAAGTCATGTCCTGCTAGTATCTTCAGTGTAGTCTCTCTCAGGCCCATGCAGATAATAAACAGAGTCATGCTTTTTGAAACCATGAACACAGTTAGGCTTGTAAAATTACTCATTTAGCCTTGACTTAGGGCAAAACTGTCCACTTCATTCTCCCATAGTTAAGTCTTGGGAACGTTTTTCTAACTAAATTGTTACTGCTTTCCAAGGTTTTAAAATAAGACATGCTTCAGGCTCAGTTAGCCTGGGCAATACTACTCTTTTCCTACCTCCCAGAGATGTGTTATTTAGACTGTGTAGTCTACAGAACTGATCCGGAAGAAAATACCTGTGTGCACTGGGTGCATTAAAGTAGAGCTTCTGCAGCCTGTTGAGGAATCATCCCCCTCAGCCCTGGTGAGGCCACAACTGGAGCACTGTGGCTCCAGTTCTTCTGGGCTCCCCAGTATAAGAGGGATGTGGAGCTGCTGGAGAGAGTCCAGCACAGGACTACGAGGATGATCAGGGGCCTGGAACATCTGCCCTATGAGGAAAGACTGAGAGAACTGGGCTTGTTCAGCCTAAAGAAGAGAAAGCTGCGAGGGAACCTCACAACCTGATCAGTGTATATAAATACCTTAAGGGACAGAGTGAGCACAATGGGGCTGGCCTCTTTACAGCGGTGGCCAGTGATAGGACTAGAGGAAATGGCTACAAACTGAAGCATAGGAAGCTCCACAGGAACTTCCACAGGAAAAAAATCCTTCACGGTGAGGGTGACAGAGCACTGAAATAGGCTGCCCAGAGAGGTTGTGGAGTCTCCTTCTCTGGAGATCTTCCAAACTCGCTTGGATGCAGCCCTGTGCCACATGCTGTAGGTGACCCTGCATGTGCTGTAGGTGACCCTGGATGATCTCTAAATGTCCCTTCCAATCTTAGCCATTCTGTCATTCAATGATTCCATGATATGAACATCTATAAGGATCTTTCCCAGTCCTGAAGTGTTCTCAGGAAGTGTTCTTAACAGCACCTGTGCATGGTGGTGACAGTGAGTAACCTAACCCATTAAAGAAGTTTTAGGATGCGGATACACCTTCAATAATACTATTTATTGAAAGCTATTAAGAGTTATCCTAACACCTGAGAATCATACTTGACTTGTCTGGTCAGACAAAGAAAATTAATTATGCCCAGTAGTTCAAACCCTGTTTGCTGATGAAGTTCCATCATTGTTGTTCCATGTTGTTGGATAAATGGCTATACAAGGATTTGAGGCCTTATTCTGCACCTCTAAATAGTGGGAAGGAGGCAATTCACCACTCTGTTTCTTACTCCTAATGCTGACAGCATGTTCATTTCCTTAGGATTCAATTTATAAAGTGAATACAGGTTAGAAATTAAAGCTCAGAGATGATCTACACAAATTTCTGTCTTGGCCCATTTCTGCTCTGTAACCACACTGCCAAGAACACTGCTCTTTCCCTACTTCCCTGAGATGTGTTATCTTTGTAGGAAATGCACTGAAATGTGCTTTGAAAATGCCACCGAGGCTGCAAGACTAATGGAAGGCTAATAACTCTAATTACTGATGTTGCTGTGATCTGTGAATACATAATTCAGATACATGGTGCACTTGACAGCAAAACTCTCAAGTTAACCAAATCTTTACCATAGCTTACGTTGCCTCTTTAATTGTCTAAGTTAGCTATGCTGGAGGCCAAGTTATACTGATTTGATCAGAGAAGAGCAGGATTGATCTGAAAAGCTCCACTATAGGAATGACTTCCCTGCATATAGAGTACTCTTGCACACTTTTACATAGGAACAGGGGAGATGTCCTGCCTCTGGACATGGAAGGAACTAAGAATGGCAAAGAAGCAACCAATAGGACACTAAATTAGCTGATGTTCAATGGGGATTTTGTGAGTTACAGAAAGAATCACATTTCTAACTCCTGGTCAGAAGTTATAGTAGAGGAAATACTTTTCATTTTACAGTATTTGTTTTATATGCATAACAAGAATGAACAGCACATCAAATTTAGGCCTATCTATCCACGCCCATCTAATAGATAGTTCAACTAGAAAGCTTTTACATGATTTCTCTCTCTGCTGCTTCCCTTTTATAAATGATGAACCCTATCTGATGAACCATGACAAAGGCCTCCAAGTTCTCCCTCTGCAGTAATTTCTACTGTTACTTAATTCTTGAGGGTTTTTTTTTAATCTTGCTAGACATGGCAATGCTGAGAAGGTGCTGCAGTTGCTGATACTAGTAGAATGGGAAATAATATCTCAGTCAGACCCATAATTCATGATATACATGAATTACATAGTCCCCTCAGTCAGAACAAGTCTTGAACAAAATCTCCTAATTAGCCTGAGGCATGAAGTGGCCATCTGAGGGCACTTTCAACTCTGTTGTTTTGTCTTCTTAAAGACAAGAAATTTGACTGTTCTTGCATTACTGTGTGAGACTAAACTCTGGGCTTCACTTTAGCTCTTGAGAAAAGCAGCTCCCAACTGCTGATAAAGTCAAGCTGGTGATGGCCAAGTCCAGTGCTATTCAGCTGCACTGTAGAGTTGTCCCTTGCTTTCAAGCACCTGAGTAGGAAGCAGGGATACAGAAAGCTCTCACAGACACCCTAACTGATAGATATTAGGGACTATTTTGGCCCCAGAGCAGTGCACTGCCCCTCAGTTTTCATGCTGCCTACTAGGCTATTTCATTGTTCAACATGTCCTGATCCAGTCAAAGAATTTTTTTTCTCTCTCACTGTGTGCCAGTCAATATGGTGTATGTTCCCACCTCAGATGTGGAGTGCTCAACTGCATGGCCATCTATTTCCTTCCTTTCCTCTTGTTTGACCTTTATGTTTGTACCAATTGGCAAAATTTGTAACTGCATGTAATATTCCCTATAGAGAAAAATGAGCTCAATTTAGAAAGTCATCTGTGGAGGTGGGGGGACCAGATGGGCAGTACCAGCCCACTTGGGCCATCTTACATCATGACTGGGATGTACTGAGGTGGGAGGGTGGGCAGAGGAGGCTGGCATCCAGAGCTGAAATCTCTGGTTATTTTCCATGGTTTCAGATGAATGATCTACATACAGCTCCTTTCAACAACTCCAATTTAACTCCTGTCTTTTCTTATTCCCTTCACATTTCTAAGCCTACCTCCTATGTCACTTCTCACAAAGATTCCCTGTACTTTGAGTGATTTAAGTGTTCCTGAACAATTCTGTGAGAAACAGGCACAGATCAAGGATCGGATGATACGCTCCTGCACAGAGCAGCATGTGCTCTTTTCCTCTACTTTGCCACAGAGAAACACTTGCATACGCATTTTTGTATGCACCCCATAGGTGCACAGAAAAGACTTGTTTGGTCAGCCCAGCAGGATATCATTATCTGCTTTCCTTTTTGCCTTTTCTCCAAAATGCTACATGCTTCTAATCAATATAGCTTTGGAAGTGACAGGTAAATAGCAGGCTGTGGGTGTTCGCAGGTCCAAGGAAGGAGCTCTCTGATCCTACGGCTCTTCCTGCCCCAAATAGTCATTAAACAGTTTGCTGCCTCAATTTACCATCTATTTGTTATTCATAATACTACCAAAACTAGTGCTGGCTACAGTGTAAGCATCAATTTGCTATTTATAGCACATTCTGGGAGAAGGAACTGCTGGGAATTATTTTTGTGTACAAATACACAAAATTTTTTTTTGTATACATATCTACATTTGTATACATATCTACATAGATCTAGGATTTGCATGTATTTGAAAGGGTTGCTGATAGTCTCAGAAGGAAAGACCCAGTGCTTCTCAAGGGCAGGGGGCAGGAATTTCTCATCCAAACGACTGAAATGCAGATAGACAGGTGTTCTCACGCTCTTAAGATCATGTGCTCTTTCCAATGTGTCTCAGGCCCATCCTGGGAGCAAGATCCAGCTGTACATTTGGCTCCTTGTCTCCACTCAATTTTCTACCCAAGAAGAGGTAGCTCCACAGCCGGGGGGAACTTTGCATCCCAGTCAAGATCAGGGTCCAGCTGCCCCCAGGGCACGTGCCCCTGCAAAACAGCTGTGCCTATTTATCCATCAGTGACAGGCCACATTTGGAAGTATCAGAAAAGCAAATGGAGGCAGAAAGTGTAAAGCAGAGTTGACCGCTTCACAAAGCAAAACTAGAGACAGTATTTGAGCTTAAATAATGCTGAAATTGGTTTGCCTAACTGATATTTTTAAGGTGCAGAGCCAATGGTAGAAATATAGTAGTCATTTATTATATTGAGGACTTTTTCTATTCATTTTTTTTTCTTATATTTCAGTTGAATCTCTGAGTCAAGCCCAGCATTTTTACATGAACAGAACAGGTGATTTGAGTGCATTAGTCCCTGAAGAGATGACTGTAATAATCAGACAACCACATAAAATCTGACCAAGCTGTTAAAATAACTCAAGGTGAAATCTCCCCTTCCAGTCCCCAAATTTCCTGTGATGGGAGTACGCAAGAAAAAGGCCACCCCTGCAGAAATTCTTCCTAGGCTTTTACATTAGATATAGGGCATATAATGGACATGACCTCAGGAGTTTAGCTAGAGGCTTGTGAGATAGATTTGTTTCACCATTTAGAGAAACCAGATAGAAATAACAGTTCAGAGTTTTGGAGTTCTTTGAATGATGCAAACCTGACTATAGGATATAAATTTCTGTATGTGGATTCAAGGCATTTTAATTTAAGAGTAGAAGAATAGTAAGTCAGGTGGAGCATCAAGTAAATTGATTTAGAACGTAAATGAGATCTTCAAAGACATAATGTTAAAATCTCTCAGCATAGACAAATTACTGAAAATGGAAAATAAATATGCAGCCAATAGAATGCACTAAATGACAAGCCGTTGCAATCTATTAAATGATAATCCACATGTAAATGACAATCTATTTTTATTTTTTCACCCATACTGTCCTATCAGGAGGTTTTCCTGAAGGAAGGATGAAGAAGCAAAGTAAAAAAGGAGACAATGTAAACAACTTATTTTTTCTTTCCAAAAAAAAAAAGAAAGAAGTAGGAATCATCTCACTGAATGGTTTTATTCAGCTATGCATGTTCAGTGATTTAAAGAAGCAGCCCAAGAAATGTAAATTATTGAGAATTTCCTACAGTGTAACAGTGACATAACATGACCCAAGAATCATTCATATATAATGAGATTTTAAACCTGCGTTAATTTTTCACTTTACTATAATATGTTCATCTACCCCCATTTTACAACCCCTCTATCCTCTAAATAGTAAATTTCTGCTACTGGACACTGAAATTTGAAAGGAATTTGATGTGAGTTAAGTCAAGTCCAGTACATGAACAGTCTTTGATGCTGAGGATTTTTCTTTTGAGAGAGACAATCTATAGAAGGTTTTATCATGTTTGGAGACTGACAGCAGAGCACTGCATTATGGAAACTATAGATCTGCACCTGCAGTGGGTCAGTGGGGTAAAATACGGGTCATCTAGCAATCTCTCATCTTCATCACGCCAGGCAAGGCAGTGTCATACATACGTGTAACTACAAACTGGATTTAGGAACTTGGAAAATATACCTCCACCTCAGTTGACTTCTACTTTTTCCATTTTTTATTGTCTCAGTTGTGTCTGGTTCTTCCTGAAGTAAAACTCAAGATAGTAAACAAGAGCAAAGGACAAAGTGGCTTACTGGAACAGGAAAAGAGGTGGTTGATGTGTACCATTATGTATCTCAACCTTTCCAAAATGCCCTAGGCAAGATCTTTCCTTTCTTCTTTTCTGAAACAGCTTGGGCCTTGCTCTGCATGACCCCTAAGCTCTTTATTTCTGACATATAATTTTTTACGAAAGTCTGAACATAAAGATCCTGACATATCCAACCTGATCCTCAGATCCTGACATATCCAACCCTATGTACCATCCTATGTATTGTATGAAGTACCTCCCTGACTTATTCCTATGTGACTATCAGTACCATGTATCCCCACGCACCCCCAAACCTGCCTACACCCATTTCCAGCAAAGCCTACTCTAACCCCTTAAACATGTGTTCCTAATCCTGCTGTCTCGATTCAGCCAAAGCTTCCTGGCACCCACCATGATCTCTGGCATGCCAAGATAGATATCTTCTTGCATCTTCTGAGGGAAACGCATCACTTTTTATTGTCACTGGTTGAGACTATGTGAGCATGGAGTGGAAAACACAAACAGAGGTAGCTAAATAGAGTGGGACTCGTGACTAAATGCCACTATCAACAGCAGACTCCTTTTTCTGACCATGTGAAGAAACAGCAGCTCCAGAAGTCTAAACAGAAGAAAATAAGCATCTTTCATACTATAGTAGACATCTAAAATAATGTAGGCAACTAACTCCTTAGAAGAGTCTCTCCACTGCACTGGAGGGGATACTGAGCTGATAGGATCCACTGCAGCTTTCAGCATTACAGATGAACAAAGTCTGATGAGGTGGATCTCATTCATATAGTCTAGTATATGCCATCACAGCACACTTTGGATATTCTTTGGCAGTCTGATGTTTCAGCACAAACAGAAATGCACTTCAGGGGATGATATTTTCAGTTAGGCAAATGATGTTTGTAATTTCACTTTAAATGAAATGATTAGGGCGTTCACTGCAATGTTGAACTTCCTTGGTAATAAGAAAAGACAGCATAGAGATATTTTTTGAATATCTGTATGTACTTCCAAAGATCCTGTCCACAAGAATCTGGAATTTATCTGTAGATCTGGGCAAAGAAATAGTCTCTGCTACAGCTGTGTTTTCCTGGGAACTTAGAGGACACTTGCCAGGCCACTGCTTCCCCCAGTTTCTGGTCTGTTAGCCTTATTTCTCCATGCTCAGTCAGGATATTAGGTCAACCAGATGAGGTCTCATTATAGCGGGGGCAGAACGCTAGCAAACTGCACCAGCTAACTGCAGTGGAAGGAGATGTCTTTTTGTGCTCAACACAGACCTGAAACGAATGTTGGATCTTCTGCAGCCCCTCAAAGTCCAGACAGGCATCTTATCCAAAGATGGGCTTGGAGTTTTGTCTTTTAATCAAATTCATGCTTGCTGTGAGAGTTCGTCTCTTTAAGATGGAGATCTCTGCAGGGCTCTGCCCATTTTTATTACCAGCAGAACAGGCTATTGTAATGCACTCTACATGAGGACTATATCTGGAAATCTTTTTGGATGTTGCAGGTAATAATTGCCTATTTTGAATTTATTACACCACAGTCTCTTCTGGTTCTTTTTCATGTTCTCTGCCTATAATTCTACTATAATTTCTTGAAGGTCAGCTTTTGAGATTTGGTGATAACATGGAATAAAAGCAGAAATATTGGAACTGATAACTCTAGTGTTAAAACAAGAACCCTGTAGATACACTATCCTCAGGGAAGAGCCCTTCACTTCATATATCCATGTTTTCCCTTTTTCTGTCAAAACTTGAATTGATGAAAGGCAGCTGAGAGTACTTTTCACCACAGCAGTCTTTCAGCATTCTGCAAGATTCAGTCCAAAGTGAAAAAAATACTTTTTTTTCTGGAATAAGCTAGTTGAAGATTGAATATGAAAGAAAAGGCAGTAAGTCTCTAAGATGATGAAAGGAAACATGTATTTGTGTGGTTCAACACCTCCCAATTAGTTTTATAATATTTATACTATGCCCAAATTATTGCCTTTAGTTTTTTAAGTGGATGCATAAATTACATTTTTTTCTTTGAATAAGAACAAGATATGAAAATTAAACAGAAATTTCCCCATCTAGATGACTAGCTGACTGAAAGCTAAATAGATTTTTTAAAAATGCAGGTTGGCTGGCTGTTCCTCATTTAGTGCCATACAAGTAAACTATCTTCGGGAAAATCCCCCTTCTGTGGAAGTAAGCCCTTTAAGAATGAACACGTTTTCATAGAACAATTTTCCTATTTAAAAAAAAAAGAAAAATAGCAACAACAAAAATCCACTAATCTGGCTTTCCCAATAAAAGTTTTCAAAACAGCAGCATATCTTCCAGTCAATTCTTTTTATAACCAATACCTCTATAGTATAAAAATGTAGTATAAAAAGTTTGGTCATGAAGTACTTCATACATGATGTAGAGGCATGATGCACCTGGAACACGAGTTTACTTGCACATGCAATTTTAATACTCAGTGTCAATGTAAGAAACAGCATTTTAAGTAATGTCTAGATGTACTGCAAGACATCAAGAAGTGGGACTATGCTGCCATCAAGTGGACATTTGCTGAATTTTAAATTTCTTCCAGGAGTAATAACACAGTTTCAGGGCTGTAATAAGGACTTTGGAGGTTCTCAGCTGTGCATTGACCGAGCTGATGTTTGCACTCACACACTGATAAACTCTGCATTAACAGTGTAACAAGACAGATTTACCAGCAAAACTCTGGGAACTTTCAGTCATTCTAATAACAAGTGAAAAATCCATGTGTGATACACTCTTCACAGCTATATCCATACGATATTTAAAATCTCCAGTTACAGGGGAATCTTGGCAGTCTCAGGGTTAGTGAAAAAATCTCGAGGTCCTTTCAAAGTGAACATAAGGATCTGGCTCTAAGGAGCCTAACTCTAACAATGACACAAAAATATTTTTCAATATCTACAAGCAGATAGAAAGCCATGCAAAAACAAAACAAACACACAAAAAGACTCAGAACTGCAGTCTAGAAGTTCAGTTATAGTCAAAAATTTAGTCTTCATGAGCATATTCTGCTTCATACAATTTCTGTCCCAAAAGGCAGACTCACATCATTTTCTAGAGTTGTATTGCAAAGCTTAGCAAGCTCCTGTCTTCATAGTCAGTTCCCAGTGGAAAAAAAAAAAGACCAGTGCAGCTCATTGAGATATTCTAATTCTCTTAACCTATGAAAGTTGCTTTATGACTACCGTTATTTTCCAAATAACTTTAATGGAACAAACGAGCTTCACACTTTTTACAACATTTATTTCTCAGACAAGATAAACTAGAACTTTTAAAGCAATTATGAGAACAAAAGTGAACTTTTGCCTCTATTCACAACACTGTTTTCTACATAGCCTAATGAAATATGAGGCATATTTGCTATCACTGTTATCACAATACTCTCACTAAAAATCAATACTTAAAAAACGTGCACACAGACAATACTCCCCTCTAGAGGCAGAAATAAAATTTGCAGCATTCAATACAAGAGTATTATTTGTAAATCACACTCACAGAAAAAAAAGGAAAAAAACTATGAAATGCAAGACAATTAGAATTACCAAATCATTCCCTACAAAGAACATTAATATCTATGAAATTTGTTCAAAGAGTATGTTGTGTTTTTATATTCAGGTAAATAAGTTTAATATTATGCATATATAGAAGCCTATTTTTTTCGCATTTCCCTAGCAAAATACACCCCAACAGCTTCTCATGTAAACTACACACTATCAAATTCTAAATGCAAGGAGTATTTTTTTCAGTTACAAATAAACGTATTTAAAATGAACCTGAAAACTTATGCAGCTGATCTAACATGGTATATTTGGAAGCCAAATAAGAGAGAAAGTCAGCGCTGACTTTGCTGCTTTCCTCCTCTTCATTCAGAGAGCCAGATGCAAGGTTGCAAGAGCAATTCAGGCATCTCTGTCAATGACATAGGGTCCTTGCACAGACTACTCCTACGTACAGGCTGGGAAACACACAATTCCTCCTTGGAAATAAGGGAAATAGAGAACTAAGAGAGGGCTGCCTTCAGATCACCGACTACTGAGAACCAAAGAGCTCTGCCAGGAATTGCAGGAGATGAGACCTCTCTGTGGCTAAGCCCAGTAGCATCAGCACCACAGCGAGAACTTCTCCCCTAAAAGGCCCTATGCTGAGTATCTTCTGGAGGAAAACCATGCTAAGTCGTGCTGAAAAGCTGCTGCCTTCATCAGGAGTACCATAAGGTAGAGCAGCAGCTGGTGGAGGTTGAGTGCATGGAACAGCCCTCACCCACAGCTGGGAAGCAGAGCCCCAAATCATCTTGCAGAAGGACTTTTCTCCCACTGCTAAACGCCCATCATGACACACTGGTGTCCCTAAAGTAGTCCAGCTCCTTACACGGTACCAAACAGCCGACAGACTTTGGTTTGAATAGAATTGCACGTGCACTTCTCACTAAAGTTATTAATTGCAGTGATGGAGAGCAAGATATTTTAAAAGCTTTGCACTCTGTTTCTTATTGCATACACCATGGCTGGTGGGAATTTATTTCCACACACATGCACACCCACACTCACAAAAAAAATGTTACATGTTTTTTAGGTTAGAAAAGCATCTTGCATCTTCCTGACATACTGCAAGAACATCAATCCAAACAGCCTTACCGTAAAGCTTTGACTCCTTCACTTCCATTCCTAAGGCCCATATTCATCCTACCTAACTTTTACAAGTCCCCCTGGGATATCAAGATAAGGCTCCTGCCCTCCTGCGCCCCAAGCTGTCATCTAGGCAATGTGTTCAGGTTTCCTTTCTGAGAAAATGAGGGGAATAAAGAGAAGCAGGAAGATGAAGCAGTGGGAAGATTTGAGAGGCTGGGTCAAGCCCCCATTTTGCTATGGCTGCATGTGCTGAGCAGGACATGGGCTTTTCCTCAGTATTCTTATAATCTGTGGCACCCATTTTAGCAAGTCCACCAACAGTCACAGCAGAGGCACCTCCAAAGAGCGCTTTGGATTCAAGGGCCTAGTTACCTCCTAGATCCACCTCGCTCCACTAGCCCCAGTGAGCCAGGTAACTGCTGCTGAACAACTGCTGTGCCTCACTGTATTTCTTTGATGCTTCAAAACCCAGAGTTGCCACAAAAACAGCCTGCCAGCTGTGAATACAATACGCAGTGCAGTGCTTCCTTCCAAGCTGTTGGACTGATTTGGACTTTACTTACACAAATAATGAGGAATCACTTCTGTAGCGGTCTCTGGAGCTGAGCTAGTGTGGTCCTAGCTCCAATGAGACTGGTTTTGAGGCCTGAGTTTCCAGTATTTTTGTGAAATGCAGGTTTCTTTTCTGGTGGTTTTGGCTTGCATTCCTCTAAGCACACACTATATCACAACATTGCTTCGGGATTTTATTGTTGCCGAGATCATTACTCAGTGGCCTCTTTCTACTGTGCTGCAGCTCCAGCGAGGAGTTCACACTCCTGCTCGCTTGCTGCATGCTGGCTCTCACCCTTGGTGCAGGGAGCTCCCAGGCTCTGTGCTCCCTTGCTTTTGTGGGAATTCCATGTTGAGCCCAGCTGAGCACAACAGTGCACGTGCAGGAAACATAGATGTTTCAGATCTAGCTTTAGGCTCCTAACTGCTTTACTGGGTCTCAGGCATCATTCTGCACTCATATACGATAGGCTTAGAATAACACTTCATTCCCCAGTGGGTTTTTCCTGTAATCTCATCTAAAGTGTTGTCCATATGACTATGCTTTCAGAGAAAACCCTACTAAAGATATAAGGCAGTCATAATTACTACAGCTTAATTACTTTCAATGAGCAAATCACCCAACACTGATGTGGGATTTGACCTGAGAAGAATTTCAGATAATCCTCTAACATCACCAATATTATATCTTATATCTAGGTTATGCAATGATGAGGCTTGACAGTATCCTCTAATCAGATGAGGAGCATGACCCTGAAGAATTCAGACATTGAGCTGCTTCTGTAACAGTATAACATGCCGGCTTTGTTTTCAGGAATGCACTTGCTAAAATAGCTTCACCAGGCTGCTGGCTTATTTCATTTATCCCAGTGATGATTTGCCTATTAGTGAAATTGAAAAAAATAATAATACAAGTGTCAAGAGTTCAGGATGTACTGCCCCAGAACTAGGTATGAGTTTCTGGCCTTCAAGACAGCCCTCTTGCAATCAACACTGCAGCTGAAAATACAAATAAGAGAGTACAGATCCTCATTAAAAAAAAAAAAGAAGCTGGACTGAATCATCAGATCTGTTGAGAATATGCCTTCCATTTAATCAAAGGAAATATTTAGGCACTGGCAGTATTTAGAAGCTACAAATTAATTGGTGCTTGTGGGCAGTGATTATGTTTTCCACTTTTCTTGATATTCACACAAATGTGTGCACACTATGAAGCTAGCTGGGAAATCTTGTCAGAAGGAATCAGGGTGGGCAATTACCTCATGGTATAGAGCAGCGTGCCATCATCCTCGAGGCGCAGAAGCTTGTTTGGAGTTGTCATGTTGTGAGCAATAGACTTCTTGCCGTTGTGGAAGAAGGTGTCGGGGGTCCAGATCTTGCTAGCAAGCAGATTGTTGAGCGGCAGGCGCTGCATGGGTCCTTTGAATCGAAGCCTTTCGTCCTTCCAGCTTTGCCGGAAGAAAACGTCAATGGTGTATTCCTGGCAGCAAGAAGCATATATATTATTGCAGAATCTGATCGGAAGCAGTGGTTCTGCAAATGATTTTAGCGAGGAAATACAAGCAAGTTGGGAGCCACGGACAAGTGCTTACCATTTCTGTGTCTGACACAGGACCAAAACTGGTAACATAGATGTCTGTTTTCACCTGAGTTATTCTCTCTGTAATAAACACAGGCTCTGATTTAGTAATTACACTAAAGCACACATACGTGTTCCTGATGTATTTCCCTCTTAACAGTTTTTGAATCATCTAATATCCATCCACCCAAAATCTGAAATAAAGAAGGTGTTTGAGGAGGAATCAGATCCCAAATCAAATATCTACCTGTTTTGGAAGACAGACGATGCTCTCCTTCTATAGTCAGAGGAAACGAACAGGCACTCCTCAGGTGAATTTCTCAATACTTCTGACCAGTTTAGATGCCTAGATGAAGTGTACCTTAGAAGGGCCTATTTTATCTCCACTGACTTGGGTGATTTGCCCAATTGCAGACATCTATATTATAGATGTCTAAAGCTAGGTGAAATTAATTCTACCCTCAAGACTCTGAGTCTTTCTGGCATCCTTTCAAATCCAGGACTAATTTAATTTAAGGGCAGAATTTTCAGAAGTTTGTTACATAAGATAGGAGCATCGAGCCCTATTTTCAAGCATCTCTGAGTAAAGTGAGAGGAGCAGGAGAGAAAGCACTGAAAGCAATGTGTTGGTCTCACAAGATGAAGGGGTGGGGGTAGCCGGAATAAAAAAGGGCCAGGAAGAACATAACAGATGGTTTACACATGGGAAGAAGATGAGAGAAATCTGGAGGAAAGAGAACTGAGGAAGGGCTCAACAAGGTTAGAATGGCAAGTAACTATTCACGTTACGCTTCTAAAATAGTTGCTATAGAGGTTATTTAAATGACATATCAATACAGAGTCACTGCAGCTATCCAAATACGGATGGTTTGGGGCTCTTTTAACAATAGATTTTTTTGTTGCTGGCATCATTTCATACATGCTGACCAGCAGGGAACCTGAAGGTAACCTGCAAGCACCCTGCCTGGCTCACCTTGAAAGAAAAGAGTACAAAATAACATCAGTTAAAAAAGCGAGCTGCATTCAGTTACAGCAAACATATCATGCAAGCCTAATCCAACCTCATACGACTTCAGTGAGTGACAAAAATCTCCAGAAATCTTTGTACCCATTTGCAAGGAGATGCTATATTCTGCTCTACATTTAGCTAATTAAACACTAATTAAACACCTCTCTCTCATTAGGGCCTGTCCCAAGGGCAGGTAGCCACACAGGAGGGCATTAACAGGGGATGTTCTAAACCATTCACCAGCACAACCAACGTGTTGTTCTACCTCCCAGTCCCGGGCGCAGTCGGTTGTCGTAGCCGTCCAGCAGGCCGTCCAAGATCCTGGTGAATATGGTAATGTTATCATTGGTGTCCTCCTTCACCGGAGCTGTTGGCATTTGCGAGAAGCTGTTTTATACAAATAAAAGGAAACACATCAAAAGCTGTGCCTGCCTCAGGAGGCTTCCTCTGGGCACTGTAGTTTGCAAGAAACTTCATTTCTGAGATCCCACTCTCTCCCCTGCCTGCTCAGAGGTTCATAACTGACCTGGTCCTGGTGCCCCTACTTCCCCAGCACTGGCTCTTGCATGTGTCCATCCCTTTCAGGGAAATTCACCCCTCAAAGCTAGCAAAAGTTCTGTATTTTATTATTATTATTATTATTATTATTTCTCAAGTTAGCTTGCCAAACATTGAAAATTTCATCAGCTCACAAAGAGGCTCTTTGAGTAACACAGTTTTGACTACAGAGGCATCTCCAGGCCAGCCTGAAGGTACCCTTTAATCCTTACATGCCACATAAGTTCTCATTTCCTCAGTTTATGTAATTCCCTCCCAGAATGAACTCTACGCTGATAAACTCTAATTTCATTTGAGGATAAAGAACTCCCATTGCATCTAAATGTTCCACCATGGATCATGGTGATACCTGAAAAGAATACTGCAGTACTAAAAATACAGTCCTTCTTCCTTCCTTCCTCTTCTTCATAAATTACCCTTCCCTCACAGTGCACAAATAACAATGTGTAGAAGACTGCATTCTGTGTTTTTTGGGCCAAGTCTGTTTTCACCCTTTGCTTGGTGTTAACACTTTAATTTTGGTGATATGTATATAAGTATTTCAGATGTGGTCCTTTAAGTACATCTCTTTAAGCACATTTCTGTGTCTCTCTTTAAGCACATTTTCAGATGTGGTCCTGGTTTATATGTTTTTTTTTTTTTTTTTTTTTGAAGAAACAAGTTGTCTGCTCAGGTATCAGCATCAGCAAATCAGACCAACCTACAAGTTTGGCTTGCATAGAAAGTACCCACAATGATATTCCTGGTATCTGCAGTGATACAGCCCACAGCACAACCACAACTGGGGTTTTTAGATCTATTTGATTTTCATTTTCAGATGCTCAGGCGAATCCCCTGCACACCAATGCCTTGGCTTACCTAAATAACAGGCAGCAGTCACAAAGTTTATCTACAAGCACGCATCATCCGCAGCCAGCAATGACTGTCTCTTGAGATAGCAAGTGCTTATTCAAATTTCAGCTTCTGCTGAAACTGCTAACCAATGTTGCAGCTGCGACAGAGGAGACGTTGCCCCACAAAGAGCCTTATTCCCCGCACACACCCTAC
Organism: Nothura maculosa; assembly: GCA_032353885.1. Classification (NCBI taxonomy): domain Eukaryota; kingdom Metazoa; phylum Chordata; class Aves; order Tinamiformes; family Tinamidae; genus Nothura; species Nothura maculosa. The sequence continues at coordinate 4,053,161 of JAUBOD010000140.1, forward strand.
CAATACACAGAAGCCACTTGCACTCAAATGTCCTGAACTGGATATAAACCAGTAAACCAAAGATATAACAAAATATAAATATTTTTTTCTTATAACTAATCTCCAATGAAATAAATCAGTGCATAAACAGAGAATCTCAAAGCATTCCACAGAATATCTTACCTTGCAGGATGCTTTTAAAACACAGAGCAGGACTTACAGAAAGAGAGACAAGGGACCTCTATCTGATTTTACTTGTACAAGGTTTACACTAAATATGAGCTCCCTGGCAACCCTGCAATCAGCTGGGCATAGCCTGGAAGTTTTAGGGACATGAGACATGGTGCATCAGGAGTCAGGTCACACCTCAGAGTCAAGCCCGGATATAGGGACCCCCATCCCTGCTTCAGTTTCCCTTATAGTTTGTGCTTTTTTGCCAAGAAATAAAGGGTTTCAGAGCCTCTTAGGAAAGGCAGCAGGTCACCACTGTGGGCACTGGACCTGTGGGGATCCCCAAAATGATGGAGTACATGCAGGAGCTGGGCAGAGAGGAAACCTTGTAGCAGGAGTAATGCCATAGCTGCTGTGATCACTGCTGTGAAAGTTCAAAATCAGCAGAGCCCAAAAGCACTCAGGAGCTCCCCTTGGCTGTAGGCAGAGGCATGCCTAATAGTTCACCTGTGTGTCATGCCATTCCATCTCTCCATGATCTAAAGACTGAATAAACTCTTGGTTCTCATTGCTGCAACCACAGTTCATAGCAGGTAACTGAGGTAGATGACATTACAGATTTGTTTGGCTAAAATGACATGTAGTTAATCCAGGACATGCAAACTAATTGAAGAGCTCTCAATATCCATGCACACCGGACCATTCAGGAAAACAGACTATATCCTTTTTTTATGTCAAACATAATGAAATGGAGTCGCTGTGTTCCAGCTTTAGCTGCAAGCAGCAGCCTAATGAATATGGAGAGGGCACATAAGTTACAGAGGTTCTTCCTATTCAGTGACAATAACTAATGTACTGGTAAAACCCTAGAACACTGCTTGCATTCTTTATCATTTATTTTTAGCTTGTTTCCATAAAAGAAAACAGGCATGCATCACGCAGCCTGCCTGTCCTACCCTATCAACCTACGGACCCACTTCCACTCTCTAGCGCATCTGACAGAGGCCGAGAGATCAAACTCTATTTCACTCTTTCAAGTTTCCTAAGGAGCAGCAGTTGGACAGGAGGAGAGCGACCCAAATTAGTGCCTCATTAAGTAAAAAATGAGAGGTCAGCAGCCAGCTATTCCCCCTGGCCCGCCGACAGGGCCAGTCAGCATGCATGTGGCTCAAAGCCAGCCTCAGCAAAAGCAGCCCACCTCGTCAACAGCAATTAGGGAAGGGGAAAAGGCTTTCCTCTGCTTTTCCCAGCATAGAAAAGATGCTGTGAGATATGGAGTGCAGAGGCAAGATGCAGGTCCTACAAGGGACACGACTCCTAGGGATGCTATTAGGGAGCTGGGAGTATTGCAAGGGACAGTGTGGGGATGATATAGAGGTGTGGAAATCAAGCTTTATTAGTTTCTCTGCTCTTGGAAAAAGCTTGTAATTTCAGTACATAAGACTGAATTCAAAGCTAATTGCGCACAGAGGCAAGATTTCCATTGAACTGCTTTTGTAGGGAAAGCACAGAATATGCCTATTTCTCAGAATCCTCTCCCGAATGCAGCAGGAGTTGCTTCTTGACCATATATGCCTTGCACAAAACCAGTGTACACAGCTCACACACTTGCATATTTACAAGAAAGCCTAATTAACAGTTTAAAATACAAAGAAAAGGATAGAGAAATGACTTAGGATGAAGCATCACAGAAAATCTGCACTTCATCTGTACAGCAGCAATCCAATTCAGATTTGGCAGATCACTCAGAAAAGAAGTCATCTGATGCTGAATTACAGAGAAATGTCAGTATTACTCAAGTTGCATTTGTAGATGGATCACTGTTTGTCACTAGTGCAAACTTTTATTTTCCACAGAAAAATAAGCATTTGATTTATATTTTTGAGATTTCTTATAAAATTGCAATTCATATTTTGGACTAAGTGCTGAAGATTTCTTTTATGACATAGGAATATTAAATAGATTATATGCATTTTTGTTTATTAGATATTATAGCTTTATGAATAGTTATAAAACAGTGATAGCCTCAATTGATTATTGCCTATTGATTAATTATTGACTATTGTCAATCGGCAACCAAAGCTGTTTTGTGTTTTCCCAGTTATTTTGTTTGGCAGTCCTGGAATAAAAATAAAGTAAAAGAAAAACCTTACGAGATGCAAAAAAAAAAATCAAAGATAATTAAATTAAAAGCTCATAATAAAAATAAAGTAACCCAACAAGGAATACTTTTATTGAATAGTACAATTTCTGGATGACTGTAAAAACAGAAGCCACAAAAAGTGTGATCAGTGTAAGATCAGGTAACTCCCTAAAGATGCTCTGTTCCATTTTTCGATGATTTCATCATTTACCATGTTAAACATCACTGCCTTTAGTACCATTTAGTCAGACTCTTGACAGATACTATTCATAGCTTACCTGCATTAAGAGCAAAATGTATTTGTAGATATTTCATGATTTTCCCCCAAACTTTGAAAACTTTGCAATGGAAGTTGCATTTTTTCCTCTGTCTCTCACGAGTAGATTTTCCAACAACTTCCTTTAAGAGGATCAGAATTAAATCAAAACACTTAGACAAATTAATAGTTTGTGAGAAAGACAGTCGAGAATGCTTTTACACACTCTTGCAACACTGTCATCTGGCCAGAAAACACAGGAAATGGATACATTTTTTTAAAGCAAACGTCTTACAAGCCCTTTCCTACTGATTCTTGATATCTAAAACTTTTGATATTCTGTAAATCTGTGCAATGAAAATTTAATTCTTTCAAATCAGATAAGAAGGATAGAGGAGAGGATTGACTTTGGAAGTAGTCAAATGATCTTTGCAGATCCTTAAGAATAAGCTCGTTCTTTTACTTACCATGGGCAATATTTTGCTTCCTTTTGGAAATGAACAATTAGTGATCAGTGTACTAATTCTTCATGAGGTCATATCTCATAATTCTCATTCCCTGTACCTTAAGATCCCTGTCTATGTCCTGAATTTCATGAGAGTTTCTGAGTGCTCCCAGCACCATCAGCTCCTCCAGGTCCCTTACCTGGGAGATTCACTAGCAGCAGCATGTGCTGCATCTGAGCCATCCCAGGCATGTGGAGAAGGAAAGGCCATCAGGATATAAACAAATAAATAAATGGGCAAGTATAACTGAATATACGCTCACTGTCACAAAAAAGAAAAAGTCTAGAAATATGGGGAAGAACTCCCTAACACCTGGCAGTAGTTGAAAGGCGATAACCCAGCAGAACTAACAGTCCAGGGTGGTAGAGGCTAACTTAAAATAAATTCCATGGTCTGAGGGAGAGGTATGTTTAACCTAAATAGCAGGATTATGCTCCTAATGACAGAGATTGTGAGCTAGTAGAAAAGTATGTGAAACTATATAGACACCCCACAGACCAAATTCTTACAGTGTACAGAAAACACTCATGTTGGCCAGAGCTAGAATTAAGTGGGATCTTCTGCTTTCCACATTCCTACTAGTCCATATGTTATTAGCAGATACTTGAGGGAATCATTTTATGGATGCTTCCCACTAAGACCTCTATTTACATAAGTTATGGTTAAAACCAATGACACCTGTCCCTACTAATCTGCGTTAGTCAATCTCAAATCTGGGGGCTCTACTCGCTGAATTCAAAGGCAAGAAATTGGGATCTGTCTCATCTGTAAACATTCCTCTCTGTTGTATTTTGTTCTGAATGATTCTCTAGCACTGTTTAATTTCAGTACAATGGTGAACTATCTTGAAATACTTGAGTAAAATATCTTCACCCATAGCATTACACAACTCTAGGCTTAAATCAAGTAAGCCTTAAAAAAACTTTGACTTGTGCTGGACTGCTTATGCAGAATTAGTTTTGCAAAACCCTCGCACAAGCAGGGTTCAAATACTCTTCTCCTTTGCTCTATACCTCTGAACTGCAATTCAATGATTTTTTTTTTTAAAACAAGTTTTCCAACTACACTTATAATCCTTCTCTGCAGCCTATTGATGTGGACAATCCTTAAGTCATTCCATATTTATGTTTGTTAACCATTAATCACAGACTTTTGCTGAGATTTCTGAAGTAGCCTAGGAGACTGAGATGAATAATTTCTGTTTATTTTACTGCGTATTGTGCATCAAAATCCCCCAAAGTAGCTTTGACTAGGCCAGCAAAAACCTCTATTTATGATTTAATATAAATAGGGAATGGTTGTGGAATATGAGACAAATCTCTGCCTTCATCTGTACCTCTACTAGTATTTTGCTTTTAAATACAAGCTCTTTTGACCAACCATTTTTATTTAGCACAATGCACAACACACTGAAATGCAACTGCACATTCCAAACACGGAAGAAGCTAATAAAAAAGAATCTGATGGCCACAGTAAATATAACCAGCACAGGACTTTGGATTGCAGCATTTAGTGTACCAGGCTACATGTAAATGGTACCACTCTGTCCTGAGAGTCAGTCCCAAAGCACTTAGCAAATTACACTTAAACTGCTTCTGCCTCTGAAATGGGGAGGCTGGAACAGCCTCTGTCTTTTGAGCAGGGTCAAAATTCAGCCTCCAGGCAGCGTGTGAATGTGCGGTGAATTGGAGCTGCTTATCTCTGCAGGCCCAAACTAAAATTACTAGATCAGAAATGGGAGTCAGGGGAGGAAGGTTACGTGATAATCCCATTTTAGCGCATAGAGGGTTTCTGACTAATTTACAGAAAAGAAGTATCCTGCTTTCTCAAAACTGTCCTGTTCCAGGTATTGGATGTCACAACTCCTACCTGGGACTTGGAGTCGCTATTCACTTTGTAGCAGAAACCAGGCAGTTAAACCCCCTCTTCAGCAGTTTTGCATATCAATGCCTCTGCCAGAATGAGTAACACACATCAAGAAACAGTGTCATCTGCTGAGCCCCACACCAGAAAGGGTGTGCAAAGCTACTGATGCTTGCTCCCTTTTGCAGGCTGCGAAGAACATCAAGCGAGTCTTAAGGTCACACTCCTGAGAGTTTCCTTTGGACAGCAATGATTCGATAAAGCACTACCTTATCAAGACGAGCTAAAAACAGGTCCCGCTTTATCTAAGTCCTCTTCATTTCTATCATAAACAAGTCCTGATCTCCTCTTTCGAGATCCAGTGAGAGTTTTGCCTTGGACACCACAGGATGCAGCTTTTCCAAGACGACGCCTGCAGCTGCTTGGATTGTGCAGTCCCAGCTGTTCGCACGCTGCGCTGTGGTCACACGTGTCTAGGCAGCCATGCAAGGTGCGCAGCGGAAACCCAACTCAGAGATTCGCCTGCTCTATGCACAGCCACCCCTCACACTTCGGTCTTTCTTCTAATTTTAACCCAGAAAGGATCACTTTGGTTGAAATAACAAACGGACTACCTTTTAGTTCCCTACTGCAGGAAGATACAATGGGTTCATATGTGGGAAAATAAAAAACAATTAGGGAAGAGGTTTTTTTTTTTTTTTTTTTTTTTAGTGCAGCAAAATCATAAATAGTTGCTCACTTTCAGAAAGCAGAACTATCTTGCAGGATACTTGCTAAATAATGTTTTCTCTAGACTCATTTGCTTAGGCTGATTTTGCTGGGTTCATGAAATCTCTGGGATAAGGTAGAGCATGTAAGTTGCTTTTTTTCTCTTCTTTTTTTCAAAAGCTATATCAGGCATATTTCTTCAATATAGCTTTAAGAATACTTGAAATGCCTCAGGAAAGCAACCAAAGGGAAAAGAAAAGAAAAAAAAGAAAAGGAAACAATTCTTTGGTATGTGCTTTGTGGAAATCAAATTTCCAAGCAGCCTTTCTGAGCGGTAAAGGCTCTCCCGTACTTATTAAGAAAGCTGCACCAACTCAGGCGCTCTCTGAGCCCTGGGAGCAGAGTCGAGCTCTGCTGCCTGCAGCCACTTGCCAGGTAAGGGGGAAGGTGACAACACTCCTCATCGCAGCCACTGACAGTAGTAAGCACCACAGCCCAGCACTTTGCAATGCTCAAGACCATAAACACATACTATATATAGAGAGAGACAGTAGATATATCGGTATAAATACAGTATATGTATACACTGTGCATATATATATATACAAACACACACTTTATATGTGTGTATACATTATATATAGCATATATAGACACATATATGAATGTGTGTGTATATATAGATATAGCATTTATAGATACATATATATACTATATATTTATATAGCATACATGTGTGTGTATATATGTATCTATATAGAGAGAGATACATATGCAAGAGCATCACCATCTGCAGGCCTGGCCTCTCCCAAAGCCCCCCTGCAAGAGCAACAAGAAACTAAAGGACCAACACAAGCCAGTTGAATCTGCATAGGGAAGATAACACTCCCTTTCTCTTAGCATCAGGACACTGAAATCAAACAGAAACCTACTTGTTTTGTTCTGTTCTTCTGCATCACATGGAGCCAAAGCTTTTGGCTTCTCTCAAAAACCCACAGCAAGAAAAAAAAAAGTCAAACGCAATTGGCAACTTACCCAAAGTGACTGACTAAACTCATGGAAACGTAGAAGAGGAAGAAGTTTTTGATCATGATAAAGCCAGAGAACATCCCATTGTCCATTCCAGATCAGATTAATCGTGTAGGCAGTTGGCTTGGGAAAGGTACTGCTGCACACTTCGTTCTTACGCTGCGACAGTGCAAAGCGAAAAATTATTACGCATCCAAAGCGCAGGATAGACGAGTTCAGCTACCACTGCATCTTTTGCTATCTATGTTTTTCACAAACTTATCTAGGCTTATGTAAACATCATCTGTTTATGTAAAATTGTATATCTTCAAGGACATATTTTACCTTCTGCTGACAGCACACTACAAAATGGAAAAAAATATCTTTTAGTGGCCCACTTTGCCTTTCTATTTGTTCCTCAGGCAACTAAATAGAGAGCCATTCACTGCTTTCCAAATGCCAGTTTGGACCCTCTACCTATTCAACAACTTCCACATGCCTGCAAGCCCAGGGATGTGTGCAGCCTCCGCAGCCCTTCCTTCCATCACAATGTTTTTTTCCCTCTTTAAACACTCAACTTCCCTTTCCAAAATCCCAGCTAAAATGCCAAGAAACACCTACAGCTTCTTGCAACTCAAGCTGCTGATACATGACTGAGTAAAAAAAAAAAAGGGGGGGGGGGGGAAGTGACCTTCCTCGCAAAGGCAACATAAACCTCATGCTATAGCACGAAGAAGCACGAAGAACGACAGTAACAGAACCGCTCCAGGGACTGTCGCTCTTGGGGTACCTGCCTCAGTGGCCGCATCGCCAGTTTCAGCACTGGACGCTAGCAATTTTTCTCTGTGCCCATTAAAACAAAAAAATAAATAAAAAAGAGGGGGGAAAGAGACTAAAATGGGGGGAGATAGTGAGGAGCCCCCTTGCTGTGGACACCCCACCTTGCCCTCCCTCTCATCGGTAGCGGGAGGGGAAAGAAGCCCCAGGCGGTCCCACTCGCGGTTCCCGCCGCCCCCGCGCTGCCCCACTCGCTCCGCTCCGCATCGCTCCGCGCACGGGGCGCCCCGGCGGCAGCGCCGGCCACCGCCGCCCGCTCCGCTCCCCGCGCACCGGGGTTCGCGCAAACCCCGCTGCTCCCCTCCGCCCGCGGGGCCCCCGCAAAGTTTTGCGCGTCCATGTGCGCGGCGCGGCGCGCAGCGCCTCCGGCCGCCGACCTCCCGCCTTACCGGCCGCCCGCGGCGCGGTGCGGAGCGCTGCCGAGGGACAAGTTGCCGCTCGCAGCGGTGTGGCGCGGAGCGGTGCGGAGCGATGCGGAGCGGAGCGATGCGGAGCGCCGAGCCGCGCTCCTTGCGCGCCGAGCCGCGCTGCTGCGGGCAGCGCAACTTAGCGAGGGGCGGATGGCGGGGCAGCCGATATCCCCGCCAGTTACGTGTCCAGGGAAGGCACTTGGCTGCAGAGGAAAACAAAAGAGGAAAACAAATAAGCTGCCTTGGAATGGCTCTCTCTCTTTTTTTTTTTTTTTCTTTTTCCTCTCTGGATAATAACACTGAGTCAGGCAGGAATCCCACTTCCCGAGTGGAGCATCCGTGGAGAGGCACTTCTTATATAATTCGGATGTTGTATAAAAAATATAAGGTGCTTTCATATTTAGGTGAATGTGCTTTTTTTTTTTTTTCTTGTGTGCAGTCGTTAAGGAATATTTTTATCCAGTTTTAATGATTCTTAATCCCCTTAAAATGGAGATTTTCGTTGTAAGTGACCTAATTTCCAAACTGCAGTTAAGGCTGGGGCTAAGTAGAAATTATTAAATTATTATCCTTTAATTGTCTTTACATAGTTTTTTTTTTTAATCAGAGGTGTGAGAAGCAGGATGGGCTCCAGTTTCCGAGGTGTGGGTTCTTTTGTCACCTTCAGCTCCCTTGTTTTGGAGGGAGCAGCAAACAATTCCAAAGGACATTCCGCTTTTGCCTCTCTTTGTACATCCCCCTCTCCACTGTCAATACTCGTACTTGACATTGCAGCTTTATTTTCATAAACCACCCAGGAAATCAGAGGCTTTGTGGTGTCATTCTGCAGACAATAAGTCAGGTACCTTGGACCCTGGTACCTTGGGCAGGCAGTTCGCGGTTACTTGGGGAGGTTTCTCCGGGTTTGAGCAAGTTTGGGAGGAAAAGGTTAAACTTGGCGGCTGTGCTGGTTGATGTACGGGTGTTTGCTTGTTTACAACACGGCACATTTGCAAGCGGTTGCAGAGGCAGCAGAGCACTGCGAGCATTAGAAATGCCAAGGGAGGTAAGACTGCATGCAATAAAGCAAGGTATTTAATTGGGGGGGAAAAAAAGTGATGACTCGACTTTCCAAAATTACATTAATTTATCGCCTGAAACAAAGGGTAAATGTTGAGGAGGGGTAAATGCAAAATGCAGTGCATGTTCAAGGGCTCTAAGGCAGGGTTTGGGTTTGTGTGTCCATGTTTTGCAGCTGAACTTTCCGGACAGTGAAGGCTGCTCTGCCCTCACGCCAGACAACGGGGCTGGTTATCGCAGAGCCTCTTTGTTGTCCCTTCCAAGGGCTGGTTGTGGGGCTGCCGTTCCAAAGGGGACACCTGTTTTCCCGTCGTGGATCCCGGGTCACGGCGCGACTTTGTTGTTCAGCTCTCTGATATCTTCCACAGTGGGGAATGGGGAATCCAAATGGGTGTTTGGAGACAAAGACAATTAGGGAGGAAGAGGAGCCACTTCTGTCTGGGGGTGTCTGGCTGGCTTTTTGTGTTAGTTTCCCTCATTTTTGCTTAATTCTCGTGTCGAGCAGCTGAGCAAGGTGTGTGAGAGGTGTATGTTGGTGAAGGCACATAGGTGCCCAGGCACATGCAGCAATATAATAGCTGGGCAGGAAAACTTTGCAGCGTGAACGGCAGAGAAAGTGCTGCTTTGTCAACCGCTCCCGTGCCAGCCCGGCCTTTGTGCAGACTCTAAAGCAAGGAAAATAAATAAATTCCCATCCATCAATTTCTGAGGGAAACCAGCACGGGCATTTATTTAAGTGCAGAGTAGGGGCATATTTGCAAAACAAAGTTGTCCCAGTTCAAACCTATTTCTCCATCAGCTCTGAGCACAGCCATTGTTTTGTTGGAAGATCCAGTGGAAGAAAAGTACTTTGTCAGTAAATGCACATGCACCCTTGAATATCAGCATGGAAATATTGTATTTAATCCCATTTTGCCTGAACTGGATAGATGTTTACATCATGCAGATGATCCTCCAAACCGGATGCCAAGTTCTTGACACAGACACAGTGCAGGGAAACTTCATGGCTGGAGGTTGCTTCTTGACCTCTGCTTCCTCGTAACAGTGCAGAGAAAGTCCATAAGATCCTCCAAGATGTTCTAAAGCAGAAGTACAGCCACATTTCTGTGCAATGAAAAACGGTGCAGACCATTTTCATCTCCGCATATAGCAAATCCTAAATTCAAAAGCAGCTTCAAAAGGAGAGCAAGCCAGTGCTTTTGTGGGATTTTGACAAATATTATCTGTTCGGAATCCTTCACAGGATTTTGCTTTCATTGGAAGTGCTCTGGCTATTTCAGCCGTGGAGGAAAAGGCAGCAAAATGTAACAGAACTGAAAGGAAGAGGGAAGAGTCAGTGTTGGGAGGGGGAAGAGACTGTGGAGACAAGCAGGGAAAATAAATCCACAATAGGATTTTTGATCCCTTAACAGGGATCATGCTTTTAGCCAGGAGAACAGCTAGGATTGTTATTAGATCGGATTTAAAATCGGATCTGATCCTGGCTCGGATTTGCACTGTGCCTGCTAGTTAAATGTGCCTGCATTGAAGCTGCAGCTCCCGCGCGTGGCCACCACAGAACCCAGCCAGACAAGTTGGTCGGGGAAATAATCAGGGCTGCAGGGCACCCCATAGAGATCCATCAAATCAGCTCTGGTCTGGAACCGTCCACTGGGTTGTAAACATTAAGAAATCAATGTTGCCTCTGCCAGGAGCCTCTCTGCTTTGCTGCAGCTCCCACCTGCCTAATGCATCTGGGCAATGGGTTTCAGCAGCAGCCAGTTTCCTTCAGGATGGATTTTCAGCGTCCCAGGGCTCCGGCACAAGCAATTGCTTACAGCTCTACACCAGGCAAATTCATGAACATCTGTAAGATTAGAGATCTTCAGCCTAGGCAGCATCCGAGTCTGTTGTTCTGTGAAGTGTTGAGAGCCCCGGTGCCTGAGAGCTCATGTCGGGGGGCAGGTTGTCTTGGGGGAGCTGATGGGAAGGGCCCTGCTCTGCTCCGCTCTGCTCTGTGGGGGGCGGGACGCTCGCTTGGCACCATGGCAGCCATCGCGGCCTGGGCCTTCCGAGCGCTGCCTGTCCCCGCTCACCAAGGTGCAAGGATCAGGGCAAAGCGGCGTCTTTTGAAAAATTACTTCCATCCCATGTTTTAGGAGGGCTGCTGTTTTGTTCCCACTTTGCATGAGCCCTTTTTAAACAGCAAAGGGCACAAATTCTTTGACTCCTGTGAGCTTAGATAAGGCCTGCGATGCCCTTTTATAGAGGGATAGGCCAGACATGTTTCTGATGCAATAAAACTGGAAGAAAACAGCACGTTTTCCCACATCTCTTGGAATTAATGAGATTGTTTAAGGACAGAATGTAAAGGAGAGTGTAGTAAGCCCTTAATTGATGCTTTAGCCTCATTACTGGCAGGCTTATTTTTCCAGCCTCTCTGGTGACGTTTCATGCACACAGACAGAAATGGTGATGCTGACTTGAGGGATGGAGTGTTCCAGGCATGGGGATCACGTCTGAGTACCTTGCTTTATTTTTCCAAGGGAAATTCCCTTTTCTTCTCCTGTCTCTAGGCAGTCCTAGCGGATATTGCCAAGGGAATAAAATTTTATGCCTAATTTTAGTGTTCCTCTGCCTAATGTGGTGTGAATAAGTACCACGTTACAGCATTTAACCCAGTTCATCTCTGTCACTTCCCGAACGGCTTCTCCCTTAAGCTGAAATAACCCAAATGCTGGATAGGCAGGATGGGCAGGGGCCGCGGTGCCTCTCCTACGAGCTGCTCCGGCCTCCCCGGCTGCGGATACCAGGGAATACCCCGGGAAGGGCTTCCCCAGGCTGCTCGTGCCAGGGGCTCGTCCCTTTGTTTCTTATCTCCCGCTCCAGAACGAGCAGTTAAATTGAATGTCTTCATTTCCTGGATTTAATAGCAGCTTCTGCCAGTCTAGCTTCTAAATGAGCAGCAGAGATTTGTTTTAATAACACATTTTCAGTTCTCCTAGCAATTCCTCCATTGTCTGAAGAGCCAAAGGCCCACGTCTAAATATGAAATTGTGCTCCTAGCAAGTTTGCCTGCCTTGTGGCTCTCATGCCCCATGCATAAGCATGCAGGTTTGGTCTGGGGGTACATGGATACTTAGGAAGAAATAAAACTGTTGTGTTATCTCATGGGAAATCACATGGTGGCATGCAGGATATTTAATTTCTGTGTATCTTTCCAGTGCTCTCGATGTGCTTTAGATAAAGTGTTAGCAATTCAGAATGGTATTTCCACAGCATCTTAGTTATGCAGCATGACTTGCCTGATAAAAACACCCACAGAACCAACCTCTTTGGGCACCACGCAGCAGTGCCTGCGTTTTGGCAGCATGTGCTCACCACAAGCCCTTGGTGGGTCTAGGTGGGGCAGGACCAGGATCTGCGGAACATCCCTTCCCAGGTGGAAGAACTTGGCTCTTCCCGTGGTGCTGAGCACGCCCGCGCAGCTCAGTGTTACCTTTGCTAAGACCAACAGCTCTTCAGGATCTTCCTGATGCTCTGAGCAATCCACCTCCAACTGCAGACCCTGTTTTCTAGCAAAGCAAAGTGATTTCTCTCAACTTTCTCTAATACTCTGCACGTTGCACATTGCTTCTCTAATACTTTGCACAGCATCGCTGTGCGTGGAGCTCTACACAGACAGGAGGGGCCGCTCGGGTTGCCTCATCCTTACGAGGATCACGGTGGGTTTTGGAGGCTACAAGTGAGAAATGCAGAGGCTGGGATGTGAGAGCATCAGCAACACTGGCTCCTCAAGGCAATCAACAGAAGAGTCAACCTAAAGCTGCCAATGAAAAATATGGGCATGTTAGCTCAAAACAGAGGAGAAGGAGCCTCAGAAATCCCAGAATGGATGTGGATGAGCTGGCTGAGATGGTGCTCGGGGAGGAGGAAGGAGCTACGCTCACATCGAGGACTTTACCAACCCAAAGGCAAATCCCAGCTGGAAAAGGAGAGGAAGCCCAGGTAGGTTTATTCACATCTACTAATTCTGCTGTTCTCTTTCTTTGTTTCTTTTTTTCTTCTTTCCCTCTTTTCACAAGCCTAAGAACTCACCCCTTCACTCCATCCTTTCCTCTCTCACAATAGTCTCTAATTATGTGGGGCCCAGGAACAAAGGAAGCACCTTTTCAAATAACTCTTTTATTGGAACATTATGATGTGTAGTGTCCATCATGGGCAAAATAAACAAGTTTACATAGAATAAATGACACAAAATATTCATCACTTTGGGCTGCCGATGGGCCGTGTTGATCTTCTGTGGCTGAAGTTCAGTTGCCTGAAGACAGGAGCACAAGTGATTCCATTGAACCCACATGCCTGAGTGTTTCCTTGAAACAAATGGGAAAAAAAAGACTTCTTTGTAAGCAATTCTGTAATCAATCACAAAAACGATGCATTTTTCTGTGAATAAAATGTAAACACATGGTAGAAGCCTAGAAGCCTTCATAGATGATTTCTGAGAGAAGAGCCCAAATCAAAAACTTCTATTTTAGGGCGTGAAAGTTGAGACATTTTGCTCGTTCAGGGAAGTGAGGTGCTGAATTAAACAGTGGTATTTATCCCATTCCACTGATAGATTCCCAGGTTGATTTGTGTACATATACCCTCCTTTACCTTAAGGATATTGTCAGCATTTCCCAGCATAGGTTCTTTGCATTTTGAGAGTGAGGTTCTAGGAAGGTCTGTGTTACTTCTCCTTCTGTAATGAATTACTGCCTCCCTATATCAGCCATGGAGAAGTCCTTGCTGTGAAGAAGTCAGGACTCCATGTGTGAGGGGGTGACTTTCAGTTGCTCTGAGGAAACATTTCTGGGGCCTCTTCACCGCAGGAACTAGTGTTTGCTTGGTCAGTTTGACATGTACTGCATATTTTTAGTATATGTGGTAGTTCATACTTCCAGGTGTCCCTGCTGGAGCAGGGAGGTTGGATGGGATGATCTCTGGAGGTCCCTTCCAATCTCAACTTGTCTGTGATTCTGTGATTCAAGGCTTAAAGTGACCATCATTGATGGATTTCCTGAACTGTCCTCCACAAATCTGACCCATTTCATATGAGAAAAAACAGAGAGGGGAAGGAGATGGGGATTTTTATTTGTGAGTTGTCCAGTCTTCTAATGTCTGTTTTTTTTTTAATTTTGTTTTGTTTTGTTGTTGTTTATCAGCAAGCCTGGCTGACAAATGATTTGAAGAAAGAAAAATAAAAGGGACCATCTTTGCAAATAGGGTCTGTTTGGCCATTCTGGTGCAACGGAGTAGAGAAACGGCACCCTTGAAGAGTGAGTGTCCTGACTTGGCACATACAGGCACTGCAGAGCAGCATGGCACAAAACACTGAGTGATTTCAGTGGAGGAGCCGTGGAGACTCTTAGCCAGACCTGTGCCAAGGTCTCCCTGCACAAACCTTCCTCCTTCCTTGACCTCCTCGTCACCCTGCAGAGAGCCAGCGCAGATGCTGGAAGCAGCAGCCAGTGCTGCTTCCCCAGCCAATCCCCATGGAAAATAAAGGCACAGGACAAGAAGGCAATTTTGTTAATATGGTCCATTTGAACTTCTTATTTGTGACTTTGTTTGTCATTTATTATGATTAATAAATCTTTGTTATGGACAAACCACAATGTATTTGTTCTGTTTATAAAACTGATACGAAACTGCATTTTACTCTATCTGTACTTCTTACCAACTTCAGTGAAATGTGGTTAACTTTAATTTTAAAAATTCTGGAGCAGAGCAAGGAGACCTAAAGCAGTGCTGCCAATACTGCCAATTAGAATTTATCTGTGTAATTTCCCCAATTTTTGTTTAAGTTGACTCTTACAGTCATTTAGTGTTCAGAATCACCAGTCTTTCGCCTGTCCTTAAAAGGCACCTTCATTTTTTGTTTAGAGTCGTTTTTCATTTACTAAATATACTTGAGAAATTACTGGATTTTCTGAACTAAGAAAGTAAAGGCTAGAGTTGCAGTTAATGAGATAACTTTATCATTATACATATTCTGCTCTAAATTCATGTCCTTGCTTTACTGAACTGCAAAAGTATGCCCCTCAAAATTGAGTTTTACATAGCATTACTTATGGCACAAATGTTAATAAGCCATCATCACCTAATACAACAAACCCAAAGTGTTACTTTGTGTTTGCATACTTCGAAGATAAGAGGAGCAGAATAGGGTCTGCATCTTGCCTAGGAAACTTCTCACATTCCTGCACTTTGTCAGAAGCCATATTCCTGCAGGCAATCTTGTAGATAATCGGAGTTTTCACCCCAATTCCTTGGGTTCCTTGAACCCAAGTTTCAAGTTCTAATTTTTCAAGGTATAAACACCTTAGGTTTAGGAGCATTTCCATGTCATGTTGGGTATAAACTCAGCACATGTTTGCAGTAACTGAATTCACAGTTTCCTCTATCTAAAAATTCTGCTTCCTCTTCTGGTTCCTCTTGATTGGCATCATTGTTGGTGCAAGGGCTCACACTCCCTAGCTGTGCCATGCTTAAGCAGTTGGGGAATAGCTCTGGTCATGGCAAGCTTTGTGTTCTGCTGCTATCATCTGCTTATCACAATATCTTTTATTTCTTGAAAAATCTGTTAATAGATCTGCCCATGCAGGAAGAGAAGGTTCTGCCCTACGGTGCAGATACAAGACCGCTGCTGGTTGGTTCCACACAGGTTTCTCATGGTATCACACATGGAGTGCAGAAAGCTAGCATGGAAATGGGGAAATTAAGGAAGAGCCCAAGGCTCCTAAAATAGCGCAAGAAAAAGAGGAATTGGCTGAAGCTGAGTCTGAACTCTTGTAGATCCCCAAGCAGAGTGCTGGAGGTCTCGCCACCTGTTGCCAAGTAATTCCAAAAGAAATGTTTGAAATCTGCAGGAACTCTCCATAATTCCAGCACATCTTTGCCTAGTAAAGTTGTTTAGGGAGAGCAGTAATAAAATACTAGCACGAGTACTAGAAAAATCAAATTCCTAAGAAGAGCTGAGGAGCAGCACAACTGTTACTAGTCAAGTTTCCTACTATATCAGGGCTTTAAGGTGAACGACTGTAGAAAGAGGCCTCTCCTCAGCCGTGTTTAGTTTTTGGATTCAAGAAAGCAGGTACATCTGGAGATTCCACCTGTTCTTTGTTTTGAGCCCCTGAAGGGGAAAAAAAGGGACTGAAAATTGAGAAAGCAAAATCAGTAGCTTCCACGAAAATGTGTAATCCATACATACTTTTCATGTATGAAAACTACAGATTTCAGATTATAACTTAACATTTTTAATGATAAACTTCCACATGACTGTTAACTGTAACCCCAAAATGACTAAAAATGCCTGAGCTAGTTCACACTTAACTCCATTTTTTTTCTGATTAAACATAAAAATGTTTGAAGTTTGGTGGTAGGAAAGTGAATTTGCCAGACATCTATATTGGAACAAGGATACAGAGCCAGTGGCCTCATCCTGTTCCCATTGAAGTCATTCAGAATTTCTTCCAGGGAAGAGAGCATCTTTTATTAGTTTCTAGGTTTTTCAGCTGCTAACTTACAGACTTTACCTATATGACTTTCAAACCAGTTCACTTAAAAATACATAGTTATTAACCTCTGCTTCATCAACTGAATTCTTGATTTATTTATCATTTTGCCAAAAGCACTGAATTCAAAATTCGATTTTGATGTGTCATTGCTGTAAGTGTTTTTTTGATCAGCTATTGCACTGGGTTTGCTAAGTTCCAAATAGTCTTTCCCCAGGGGGTATCACGCCCACGGCACAAGGCAAGTCCTCTCCAGAGGCAGGTCGCTGCTCCTGTTTACAGCCAGGCTCAAACACTAATGATCAAAACAACATCCAGCTGGAAGGGATAGGATGTGTGTATATTTGTGAACCTGCAACGACAGCAGCAGGCTTTGCTTTAGGAAGAGCCATATAGACTTTACACTTGGAATATTAAAGACCTTGTGGTAAGGCCCTGGCGGCTTCTGGAAAACAAGATCTGGGCAAGTCGGGCATCCAGTTCATTATCTAGAAGAAATTCTCAGGCAAAGTAAACTGTGTACAAACTGAAGCTGAAGCCATTTATATGCTTGTTTATACGCTTGTAGTAGAAAAATAATGAAAAAAATCAAAACATTTAACTTTCCAGAATGAAAGATTTTAATTTTCTATTAGAAGAGACCTTTTGGGGTACATTATAGCTTTTCCTCTTTTTTAGGCAAAATAAAATATGCTCTTATCTGAAATACTTTAGACTAAGTAATGTTCTAGCTAAATCCAATTTGTTGCTGTTAGCTTTGCCAAGCATCTCTTTAAATAATTATTATATAATTGTTTCAACTTTTGAGATTTCAACTTGTGAAAATAACTTTATTATTATTATTTATTATTATTAATTATTATTAGTAATAAAATTTACCTTACAAGTTGAAATCTTCTTGAGCTGGAATTTTAGGGATTTATGTGGTACTAACTTCTACAAGTTTTCTTGGTTCAGTGAGACTGAGATCCAAATGTGCCTCAATTTTACCTTGTTTTCCTGCTCAGTAAGTATGGCTGAAAGCCCAAAGCCTCTGGTTAACACAGGTGAGAAAGGAGAAACATTCTGAACATTAAGCCTGCAGCCCTAACTAGGCTTCAATTTGGGCCTGCATAGCCAAAAAGTTATTTTCAGAAAAATAACTGTGATCTGTGCTTGAGGTTCATGTGCAGCTGCAGCGGTTGCTGCCTTATCACGCCGTGGCAGAGATGCAGAGAGCACATTTGGATCCTCCTCACTGCTTGTGTAACTTGCAACCTGGCATATTTTATCTCCCGGAGCTGCTTTTGCCAATCGCGGATAGCTCTGCATGCAAAGTAGCTGTGCGCTGCCTTGCACCATTATCCCATTATCCTGCTTGTTCTTCCCTTTTGTCATTTTTTTCCTCTCTCTTTTTAGATCTTAGTAACAGTACTTACAACTTTTCTGATAGAAAATTAATTTTGGAAATTGCTGGTGTCGCATGAGAGCAGATCTGCAGGTGTTTCCATTAGCATTTTTAACCCAGAATTCTCCTGATTTTTAGTGGATTTTGTTGTTGTTTTTCCTACTGATTATTGCAGACAGCAAAGAAAAAAAACTGAGGAGGGAAAATAATAGACTCCCCCTGATGATGGTAAATAGTATGATTTTGTTTTCTGTATCTGTGACAGACTGCTGCTTGAAGGGATTTTAATTTGATTGTGCCACCTAAGAAGTATCTTAAAAGGAGCTGTGATAGTGAAGGTGCCAGAGCAACCTCCTTACTGGGCTTTGCCTGGTGAGCCAAGGTGCGATGCAGTGAGTTGTCTCTCTTTGCTGTCAGTGAGGCAGCAAGTCCATGACAGACTGGTCAAGCACAGGGTGTCCAGCGTGCACATGTACTGAGCTGCTCTGGGCCCCTTTGGGTCAGTCCCAAAGATAACAACACGGCTGTTTGATATGTAAGCTTTCAGGAAATTTCTACCAAATGTCAGATTCAGCAAGCACAGATACATGCTCTGCAGTTACATCTTTTATTTTGCTCTGTATCTACGCTCTGAGCTAAAGATTTCATTCTTCATTATGATGAACTTTCTGTAAATTATCATCATAGAACGATGTCCGAAATTGTGAGAATTAATAATTAGGTCCAAATGAGGTTCTCTGATTCTTGTTTAGAGATGAGAAGTTTATGAGAAGTTGTTGTTTATGAGAAGAGAAGGTTTAAAGGAGATCTGATTAATATTTACAAATATCTGAGGGGCAGAATGTAGGGAGGAAGGGGCCCAGCTCTTCTCAGTGGTCACCAGTGACTGGACAATGGGAAATGGGTATAAGCTGAAACACAGGCAGTTCCATCTCCAGGTGAGGAGGAA
>JAUBOD010000140.1:4072074-4117421 GCA_032353885.1 Nothura maculosa
CCGGCCGCGCTCCCCGCCGCGGAGCCGCCAAGTTCTGCCGCGCTCTGCCCCGCTCCCGCGGCCGCCTGCGCGGGCGCGCAGCCTCCGCGGGGGAGGCGCCGGAGCCGCAGCCTCTGCCCGGGGGCCGCTGACCTCCGGCCGGGAGGACAGCACCCTGCTACTGCACACACCCAAAGATAAATATATATACACATATATATCTATAGCTATACACACACACACACACACACACACATATATGTATACTCCTTATTCTATAGCAGCCGGACCCATTGTATGCCACTGTAACTCTTGAATTCGAGGTGGTGGCCGATACTGGTGATGCCAATGCTCCCTTTCCACTTGTTCCTCACTGCGGTTCCCAAATGGCAATTCTCACAGCGGCGTGGAGGATTCCCGGTGGATGTGTGTGTTATCCCGTCCAAATGGGCACCTCACTCCCGTGCCTCTGTATAGGGAGAGCATTGCGCTTGCTGTGAGTCCCTATACCGCATGCAGGCACAAAACACCCGGTGCCTTTTGAGTGATGCCAAAGAGCCGAGATGAGCGTTGCCAACGCATAGTTCTGCTGGATTCCTTCAAGCACGCAGCATTTTGTAGCATGCATGCACTCCATATGATAAATACAATTTAAATATATACCACTGTGAGCGTCCTTTGGAATAATGCTCCGAACTCAGATATTAAATTAATAGATCTAAGGAGAATGTCTGGCTTTTGAGCAATGTTATGGATCAAGCAGGCATTTGTCTTTTTCTTATATTCCTTAAAAAATAGCTTTAAGAAATTAATCCCTCCACTGAGATCAGTATAGATTAGTATAGCTCATCAGTATAGCTCATTGCCATGGAGGATGTTGCTACCTAGGTACCCAGTTCATAATGATCCCTATGGTTTAAATTGGAAATGGGTCCTTATGGATTTCCATTTTCATTTCTTCATTTTCTGTGGTGCCTAGCTATTTTCAGATGTTCAAGCAATGATTTATGATTTTAAATGCAGAGCCAATGACATACATTGTTCCTCGTTGCACCTTCGTGACTTCAATAAATACAAAGTTGTGAATGAATGTTGCTATCAGAATAGCTTTCTGCGGGTTTAAAAATATCTGAGCAAAGTAGTGCAAAATGACAGTAGTTTCTTATGGTAATGCCATTGCCTGAGAATGTTTAAAACAGATTTTTAGCTATGCTTTGATTTTTTTATCTAGTATGAACTTTTTATATCTCTGTATAGGTGATGCTGTAAAAATACACCATCTTTAAATAATTTTGCAGCAGCAAACCCTAGAAATACTGGCCTAGAATTTTTGTATGAACTAGTGAGACTTTCATATCTGTAACTGCTTGCTCCAATTTACCACGCAGTAGAACCTCACATTAATTTAAAGAAATTAAGTTAAAGAACTTGTCAGATCTCCTCCTCAAAGCCATATGCCTCAGGTTCATTTAGCAAAGGCAAAGAGCAAAATTATCTTTGGGAAACAAAACAGGAACAAAATGCTAGACCACATGTTGCCTTTAGCTTAAAGATCTAAATGAAAAAGTGCTATGTTCAGCAAAACAGAGCGCTTGATAAATATCAGCTTAATTTAGGAAGTTGCCTTTGCCGTGGAGAGGACGCAGGGCTCATGTCTTTGGTCAGTGTTTTTGCTGTTATTTACGTGGGCGACCTCAGTAGATAGATGTAGTTTGTTAGTGCACCGTTAGAGGGTATCACAGCTCCATGGAACCCTCCTGGCAGCCCAGGAGCTGCGGGAAAGGAGCGGGATGTGTTTTGCAGGAGCCCGTGCGCTTATGGATGCGGGCGCGGGGCGGACGGTGGCGCGCGAGCACCGCGGCCTTCGCGGCCTCCTCTGCGGAGGCTGGGACCGTGTGTAGGCAATTGCGACGGTGTCAACCCGAACTCAATAGCTAATTTGTCAAAGAAAGCACCGAGTCAATTCGCTGGAAATCACCCGTTTATTGCACAGTGCTTTAAATATAACGAACGGGAAATAAAGTGGTTGGGAGGAAAACACATCTTAGACGTAGCTGGTCAAGAGTTATGCCAGCAAGTGATTGGATCCGATAGCTTTTAGGAGCATTGTTGGGTTTTCCTGCAGCCTTTGCCTTGATGGCAGCGATATAATGCAGGGTGGTTTCTCTTTGCCAGCTAATTATACCTAATGACACGGTATATTTGAAACATGCTGTTTGTAATGCAAGGAATTAACTCCTGGGCAAAGGTCCTTTCTTGAGAGCTTGTCAGACATTAATTGTGTAGATCCGCGTCCCAGGTCCCTGCACGATGGTGGCTTTGAACTGTTGAGCTAAAATTATTACAAGCAATAGCGAGATCTTGGCTTTGAAGGTAATAGTGTCGTACATGACCTCCGCTGCCTGCGTTTTTTCAGACGCTATCCTGTGAGTCATACTTACCCTATTTGTATTCTCACCCTCCTTTTATTCAGTTTTAAAGGATGTGTTGAATTTTGTACGTGGAAAAAAAATGCTTTTTATTCTGGTCAAGGAAATGTTTGCTTTATCTGTGCTGGTATTTAGCAAAAGCTGACATAACCTAACCATAGGCATTTCACACATTATTTTCTGTAATATTTGGGAGGAGTCTTGCTCTGTTGCTCTCCGCAATTCTCCTTCCCTCTGTCATTTTGTAGCAGTCCTCATTTGCAGGGATGAATGCATGAGCTTGAACTGCCTCTACATAGCACAAAACCGACCATACGGACAGCCTGTGCTGTGATTTCTACCATGGTTTCAACCATAAGGGAGTGCTTATACTCTCAGGGACATTCCTTCTTCTTACAAGAGAACTACAATAAGTAGTGTGGTGGGTATTGACCAGCTTTTTGAAGGCATTTTCTACTGCCAGAGTATCCCACTTTTGGCATTTAGGTGGAGAGGGATTCCTATTTTCTTGAAATCTTCTGGTTTCAGCCTCTTTACTAAGAGTTTACAAAAGGCAGAAATTTGGATGGTCATTCTGAAAGTGTGAATGCTTTTCTAGTAGAGACCAGAATGAAGTCCTCAGTCACTGCATCAATCTCTAACCAACAGCTAATACGGCTTTGGGTCACTCAACACAGAATCTGGATCTGAATGTCGGTTGAATGTTGTTTCCACTCTTTTCTTTTTCAGTGTTTGCAGAGATCAAAGCAAAGAGTATTCTACTTAGTCTTTGTGAAGCCATACCTGGAGGGATGGCTCCAGGACTGCACTTCCCAGGGCAAGAAAATCTTTGCAGGTACTAGAGCACATCCAGTGAGGCCACAAGTGAATAAAGGACTAGAGCATCTCTCCTATAAGTAAAAGCTGAGAGAGCTGTGACAGTTTGTCCTGGAAAAGAAAAAAACTGAGGGCGAATCTCATCAAGTCTAGCCTGGAAAAGAGAAAACTGAAGGAGAATCTCATCATTCTATATAAATATCTGAAGAGAGGGTGTCAAAAGGGGAGACCAGACCCTTCTCAGTGATGCCCAGTGACAGGACAAGATGCAATGGACACAAACTGAAACACAGGAAATTTCATTTAAATCTAAGATTTTTTTTTGAGGATGATTGAGCATTGGCACAGACTGCTCTGAGAATTTATGAAGTCTCTATCCTTAGAGATATTTAAAACCTGACCATTCATGGCTGTGAACAACTTACTTGACCTGACTCTAGGGGATAGAGGGGATAGGACTAGATGACCTCCAAGGGTGCCTTCCAGCCTCAACTATAGTATGACTCTGTGAGCTACCATTCAGTGTCACTCTGTCAAATAGTTTATTACTTTTTCCAAACCATTTCACAACTTTATTTAGTAGTGAAATGATACAAATAACACTGCTGATGTGATAGGCAGCCTGACGGTTTTTGAAACACTGAGTACATCTCTGAGTGATGAGAAGGGGTATTTAATGCCTTCTCTTCACTCATGGAAGTGCTATGGACAGCCATAAAACATCATCAGTAACATGCATATCACTTGTGTGACAGGTCAAGCTGCAGACAGAATTGCACTTTAAGACCTAGCATTTGGTTGGTGGGTTTCTCTGGGTACTTACGAGAGCTTTCTGAAATACAATGGGTTTTTAGGTAAGGCTGTTTGGTTCCCTCTGGTGTGGCACAAAATATCTCAATGGTACCAGTGGGAGAGCAGATATATGAGAGTCCTCGCTGCCCTGGCCAAATTCCAGCTTGTTGTGAAAGATGAGATGTTCAGAACATGACACTGATGCCCCTCTGTGGTGTTTGCTGTGATTCCCAAGTCTTCAGGGTCAAAAGTTGAAAAAGGCAATCTCAAGCTAATCCCACATAGGCTACCTTCTGCACAGAATCCATTTCGAAAAAAATGAAAGGCCACGCTGTCTGTTTGGTAGTTCATCGTATCTGTCACAGGCAAATCTATTTCCATCTACTGGACTAGCAGATGACTGGACCTGGAAGACATGAAGAAAGAAGACACTGTACATTTCCCAGTGTTTCTGGAAATGATTCTGGATATACCATACAGAGGTAAAGGAGTCCTAGGTGTCAGTAGTCATATTTCTCAAAAGTGGTTGGCAAGGAATTTCAATTAATTTGGACTAATATTAGACACTTTTCTCACTAGATGAGAGAAATAATACCTAGAGATAACTCAATCAATGCAAGACATGTTCAACAGTTTTTCAATCTCCTGCAATGTCTTAGATTCCTTGGATTAGTGTTAAGGACTGTGTCATTGCTTACATTGACTTCTCTGTCTTCCTGCACCTAGGTAAAAGGTTTTCATCTGTTTCCTCCAAACTTCCTTGTCATCTGACTCCTTAAGGTCTCTTTCACCCTTATAAATCACATGCCCCTTACAGACTAGCCCACTTGGTCCAGATTTACTAAGTTTAAATTTTGTCTATGGTACCAGTACTAGACTGAAATTGCTGAAAGGTTAGAACTTGTCAGTAAAGGACATCAGGCCCAGAGCCAAAGGCAGAGTTTAAGCTTGAGATTGGTCTTGCTGAGCCTTTTCAGGGGAATGTTGCACACAGACAGGATCTTGTAGTTCATTTGTAGCAGCCCATGTTGTTTCTGTCCTGGAAGAGAAAGAATTTCTTTTACACTCAGTGGTAATAATGCAAAGCCAGAGCTCGAGGACAAACACAGATTTTTTTTCTGACGAAAGAAGTACAGTATTTTTCACACTCTTGACAGGGTCAAATAAGAAACCTCTTTAAGGCTCCTGCAGAGGTTACCAAAGTCTGCCTGTCAAGTGCACAGCATGAAGGCCAGAGGAATTTGTGACCATACATCATGTAGTGAACTTGTAGTTCACTGTCTCAGGTTCTGGCAACAGAAGGGACAACCTAGCAGTAGTCCCTCCTGCATTGTGCAGCACATATTTATATCCTGTGTTTTCCAAACACTCAGTGTGTGACTTTTTTGTTTGCTTTCTGCTTGCTTGGTGAGAATACAGACTCTTCTTTCTGGATATCCATGAACTTTGTAGCAAGTCACCTCCTCTGTGCATGTTATATCTTCATAAACAAGCACCTGCTGTTATCTAACCTTGAATCTGCCCTGTATTGACAAGCCTTTTTAACAGAGATCAGATTGCAAACTAGTGAGACTGGCAATGCAAGTAGAAGGAGATTTGACATAAGCATGCCATCCTATCACAGTGCTCAGCCTGAGTATCTCTCGGATTTGAAGTCCAGGTCTGGGTCAAATTACCAAATTGCTTTGTGTACTTATATAGAAACACTTGATACGGATATACATTTTTCTCCATTGGAGTTCAACTGATTGCAGGTTCCCTGCTTTGAAAGCATGGGTGTTGTAATAGTGGTGTGAGAATGACAGTGCAGGTAGATGTACTTAAGCTTCTTAGAAGGCTTAATATGAAGCAAGTGTATTCAGAAGTCAAAATTAAATGTATATGGAGCTAACAGAAGTACATATTATTTTCTGTCGATCTGAGTGCCTGCTCAGCAGCAGCATTTGCTGTATCCTGAAAGCAATTATCCATAGATCTTCTGGTTCTCCAGAATTTAACCTCTATACATATAATAAATAAATATATAAATCATACATTCGTACAGAAGACCGCAATAAAGTAGAGGACAAATAGCTGTTTTTCTAAACATGCAAAATACTTGTCACTAATGTGTTCAGGTAAATGATTCTGCATTAAATACTGGTGATATACACTCACATACAAAATGGTAGTTTTCTGTACAAACTTATTTTTTAAAGCACTCAACTAAGCATCAACTTAGAAAACCTCTGAACCGAAACTTTATGTTCATCAGAAGTACTTTAACTCATTTCTTCACAATTGCTGAATTTACTGGTTAGCATTTCAGCCAACTGGAGTAACAGTTATATCTATACTTTTAAAACAATAATAATCAAAAAAGCATTGTGTATGCTCCTTAAAGCCTAAGTCTTTATCTAGTCTTTCCAGATCTTCTTTTCTATAAGGTACATGGCAGCATGGTACATGTAAACAGAATGCGTACTACACAGAGCATTTGTTGTGAGGAGAAAATGTATCTTTAACTACATAGTTGAGCAAAAAGCTAACTTCCTCCACTTTCTGAGGCATCTAGGTAATAAAGCACTTTATGGACAATAACCACAATGATTCAGTTGTATATACATATTTATGTTTCATAAAGAAGGATTAATCAGGCTTAAACCAGAGCATGCAAGTTCTACATCAATAAACAAGGATTTATGCATATGTTAGCATATATATTATTTCTTCATAACAGGAAAGGCAGAACAAATCATAGAAGGAATAATATAGAAATTCATTGAACTGAATTTGAAGGATTGATATTAATAAATTATTCAAAAAATTCATATTCAAAAGTTCATAGCAGATGGAGTTTGCATGTACTCATAGACAATATGGGTAAAATAATGTACACTAGTGACGTTAAAAAAGAACATATTTGAAGCTTATAAGTCAATTAAATACAGAAAAAGAGGTGCTAAAATGTATTTGACAGTACATCTCTTAATTTTATTAAACATATATATGCATGTATGTCTTTCTCTTCTATTTAGGGTATAAAGTATAAATATTTATATCTATCAATACATATATGAACATTGCAGGTGTATCTGTCAACTGAGTTTTGGCAATGTAAATGGTAAGAATAGATTAGCACATTTTAAGCTGTTTAGATGATCTCTCAGGTCTATTTTAGCTGTTATAGTTTCTATATTTACTGTATTTCTCTGTGTTGTTTATGTGTGCTGGGCACATTTACAGAATTAATTATTTCTGTTTCTTATAAACACAGGTAGCTATCAAAGATATCCAAAAATACTAGTTTCTACACTTGTAAAATTCTGCAAATGCTTTCAAGTCACCCTCTAATGACTTACTGTAGTAATTAGCTACTGCTACAAAAAAAAAAAAAGCATGCTATTTGGAAAGCTGTAGACACAACTTACATTTATTTTGGGATTTGCAATATACTGCTTTTCAGGCTGAATTCATTGGCAAGTGTTAGCAGGGAATAAATGTTCTCTGCAGCTCCAAATCCCATTAAGGCTGACTTCTGCTATATAGATTCAAGTGCTATAATTAATAACATTTCAAGAAAAATGAGTTTTTAAACTGTTCCATCTAGAATTAATATTTTCAGAAATTGAAAAGAACTGCTTAGGAAAAATAAATAAATAAAAATGAAACAGAAAGAAATAGTCTGGAAATGGTGTGGGGTTAGTGACAAGCATAAAGCATTGAACTACAGAAAAGATTGTAATATACTGCACCAGTACAGGGGATGTCAGTCCTACAGCTTTGTAATAAAATGTTTTGACCATTCCAGTACAGAAGAATGGCTAAAAATATAACTAATAATGTATATTATGTATAACAGCCAGATCTGCTGGTAGTATAAATTGGAGCAAGTGAAGGGCAATGGAACCAAGCCCATACATCAGCTGAGGTTATGCCTCAAGTGTGACCCAGTAATTATGATGCAGTCAATGAGAGTTTATTTGAATCTGAAGAATGAGATTTGGCATTAAAATAAGTAGAGATTTTTTTTTTCCTTTGGCAAATAATTTATTCAATGAAAAATGCCAGTGGCTCATTCATGAAGCAAGTGCAGGGTGGACTAAGGTTTGGCAATTTGTTTTAGCCTAAGAAAAAGGAATAGAGTAGAACACTGGAGATAGTCATCATTTTGCTTTAATATTTGTAAAAATTATATAGTAATTTTGATAGAAGAGGAAGAATAGTCAGAAAGTTGTTAAGAATGGCTGTCAGGATTTGACACACATCCTGTGCTTATAACATTCCCCTTGACTGTGACAAACCCAGATTAACTCTTTGTTGTCTGATCTAGAGCTGTGATGGGCAGCTATCACCTCCAAGGATGACCCATATCCAAGGTTTTTGAATGGGAACCAAGGAACTTTGAATGGGTTTCCCTTGGTCTCTCTTGGTAAACCATTGCACTTTACAGAAATACTGAAGTATTCACTAGGTTAAATGCTGATAGGAGATACCAACCTGCATGCGGGTCATGGTCGGGGAATGCTTTTCTGGGAGGGGGAACTCTCTTTTCAAAGCTGCATATTTAAGACATACTCCCATGATGTAGCAGATTCAAGCTCAATGCTGGATTCTGAGTGTTTGCCATGACTTCTGTGCCAAAAGTTTCTGAAGGAAGCAAGCAAGCAAGCAGGCTGGCAGGAAGGTCTGGCATACTCTCCAGGTTCTCAGGCTGGATAACTGAGGATCCAGACCCAAAAATAGATCCCAGAAGCCCTGGATTAACTTTCAGTCATGCTGTCCAGCCCTGCTTCACAATACCCTCATTGGCTGCAAATTTCGCACAAACAGGACTACTTACAGATGTAAGATAAACAAGATTTACTCTCATGTTTCTCATGTCTTTCACCTTCAGCTAATGAAAACTAGAGAATTATTTTTCTTTTTGAGGCTATATATTTAAATTGATCACAGATTGGCAGTTGATTGTGTGCTAGCAACTTTACCTGGTTGTCTCAGCAGAATCATATTTAGATGCAGAGAACTTTTGCATACATTAATTCATCTTCATGTACATGAGGTAGTGCCCCAAAAACGGGCATGATCAGTGAACATAGCACTTCAGATGCAAAGAAGAGGATCAAAAGAACAGCTTCAAAGAGAAAAAATGTGTTTAAAAAATCCCACTGATTGCTGGATGGGTCGCAGCTAAATTCTTGCTGTTTTCCCAGTTTATTAAAAAGAACAAAACAGGAACGATCAGCTGTGAGTAGGATGCTTGTGCTGTGGGCAGCATGGAATGGACTCCTAGGTATGCTTAAGACAGTAGAAAGGAATGGATTTCTTCTGAAAAATAAAATAGAAGAAATACATCTTAAACTTGTCATTTACGACATACTTTATGGGGAAACACATTTATGTCATAAATGACAGGCTTGAGATGTGGCAGGCTTTCCAGAATGCATGTACTAGACTTCAAAAAGTTGTGATAAAAGCATAATAGTTTTCAAAAAAAAAACACACTTTATGAGGAAACACATTTGTGGTTTTCTTGAAAACTATTGTGGTTTATCACAACTTTTTGAATTCTAGTACATGCATTCTGGAAAGGTAAATTTCCTACCCCAGAACAGTCAGTGACCTAGTAGCTAAAACATTCACCAAGACGTGAGGGAACCAGGTGTAAGATCTTTCTGCAAACGCTGGGCCTAAATATCAGTCTTTTTACAGGATAATAAAGCTAATATTCTGGCAGCTGACTACTAATTGCATGTCTTATTTTATGGATGACCAGTTTGGACTGCCCAAGGCTTATAGACCAAAGCTGAGCACTTACAACAGCAGATGAAGTCAGTAGAAGCTGTGGAGTCTCAGCACCTCTGACAGCAAGGCACTGTGGTCCACGATAATGTGCACAGGGTTGTAAGCCATGAATTTTAATCCTTGCCCTACCACTAATTCACTGTGTAGCTCCAGGCCCTGTCTCTTCAGCTGTAAAATGGGAATAATAATGGTCTCCTATTTTTTGGCAGTGATAAGTTCATCTATGTTCTTGAGGCATGCAGATACTACAGAGATGAGTGGTCTAGAAAGATCATAAAATGAAAAAAAAAGATTATTTCTTATTTCTGCACTTACTGTAGGCTTTGAATGTGTGGTAAATAAGGTACTACTAACTGGCTGGTGAAGACTATAGTACTAAGCAGATGCTTGTTCAGTAGGTACAATCCATTCTATTACACAATGAATGAAAAAGGCTCTTGGGGGGGGAAAAAAGAGAGAATTGAAAACAAGACATAATACCAATGTACAGGAAAGTACAATTAAGATTTGATAGGCCATTTAGATTCTAGTGTACTCCAACTATAAAGCACTTAATTTTGGCAACCACCATCTCCTTCTTTTAAGGAGATTTTCTTTGTGTAGGCATGTAATTACTGCTGTAACTTGCATCCTGCCACAATAGTTTGACTCATTTAAACAGCGTTTGTGCATGTGTCCATTTTTCATGTGTAATTATTTCTGTCTAAAAATCAGGAAAAACAAACGTGTCCTCATTTTTTAAAGCCTATTCTGATGACACTATCATGTTCCTCTCCTCATGTTGTGCTTTTTCTGGGTTCTCAAATCAGCTGCAGGGTAGGTGACCTATTTGCTTTTCTTCACATAGTTATGCTGTCTTCATATATAATAAAATTTCCACCAAAACTCTTTGGACAAATTAACCTTAATTTTTGTTACAAAAATACACTTTATTTCATAGATAAATTAATGGAACATTGCAGTGGTCAAAAAGACTTAAGTAGCCTGAGTTATTGAAAACACATGGAAAGCAATAAAGAACCCTGTACACAGTGGTATGCTAAAGCTTCCAGCAAACCTCGTTACAGTAGCCTGAGCATGTTTACCCTCCAATTGAACTGCTTATTAGATCAGAACTATTGTGTCTGTGAAAAGCATGTCCCTTTACAGTACTTTGTTCAGATATCTGTATTGTCATTCTTTATTTCATATCTGAACAGAGAATGTGTCAGAGCAGCCGTTCCCCAATAGGGCTCATTCAAGTATAGTTGAAGTCGCAATTACTTTCCTATACATAAGAAACACATGTCTAAGCCCTACCAAAACAGAACTTGCACAGATTTGTTGGTCATAGCTCCATTACATTAGGTGATGCTGGATTTGAATTTAGGACATATTAAATTAAAACTGTGATATTTGAAGTCATCTTAGCATAAAAGGGAATAACTCACTGTATAATACTTGTGGTATAATGCTTTCAAGGTGCCTAATAAAGGGGCATGTTTTACAGAAATTTATCTATACACATTTCTACACACATATTTCTTTATCTTGTTTGTGATAACTGAGACCTATTTGGGATAATAAGAATGTACTAAATAAAATGAGGTGAAACATGACCCCAAAGAATATTTTAAAATGATATTTGAAAGGCATTTCTTCTTGCTACTTACATTGAGAATCTTCATGAGTAGATACTCGGGAGCAAATTATTCCCATAAATGTCTTTTTATGGGCTCTGATCTTATGAACTGTGCACCTGATTAATTCTGAGCATGTGAATTCAGTACAACTGAACCCATATGCAAAGTTATTACTGTGATTCACTCACTAGAAAAATGTTTGCAACACTCTGTCCTTCAAGATTTTACCTTTCCCTTAAAAATGGGGCTACTGGCTATGAGCTGGATTCAAACAATAGGCACAAAATTACTGTCATGTTTGGATGTTACTTTTAATCACTTAAGAATTAAACATCTGCTGTTTAATTCTGAAAATATTTTTTTTAATAGTTTGCAAATGAAAAGAATGGCTGTAAAAGAGATTTTGGTGAAGCAATGTAGCTTCTTCAGATTTTCTTTCGATATATTTTGCTTGAGGTTTCCTGATGGCATCTTCAGAGACACCTATACTGTAGAAAACAGGAAATAAGTAGAACATGGATCATCTGAATGTGAGTCTTCATGTAGGGACTCAAGGAGACAGTTGAAAATGTCATGTTTTCTTTAATTGCTGATGATGCTCAATGGCCAAAGCCTCTTCACATGATCAACCATGAGGAAAGTGGGCCACTAAAATTATGTTACATTGAGAAGCAGGAGCTAAACATAATTATAACAAATTTCAGCAAGGACCATACTAAATGTAAGTAATTCAGTGCTGGAACATGTGAGAATGATTGTAACCTGGATGTAATTGGATCTAGTTTAAAACTCATATTCTTCCTAGCATAGCAATCTAATTCTTGTAATCAAAAAACAAATGGAAATGGCGATGTTCTTTTGTTGGTGTCACGGAAGAAGACTAAGGAGAAAGAGAGATTATTGTCATCCTTTCTATCACAAAATGTACTTTGAAAAAGTCATAGTGAAAACAGAGAAAAACCTGAAGAGAGGGAGAATACGTTCCATGTTCCACAACTCCATGACTGGTTGTAATGTGGAGTAGTCAGCCAACACTGCAAGCAAGCTCATGATAAGAGTAATATAAAAACTCAGCCTGGGGCAGCTAAGTATAGTTGTGGCTTTTTCAGTCTGTCCAAATAGGCCGTACAAAGGTTTACATTTTAAAGAGAAGAATTTACTGGGAAAAGGATATGATTCTTTATGTTCTAGTGTATTCGTGTTTGTGTTAAGACCCACTGAGAGATGAGGGTGTTTGGAAGAGCAGGTTTCAGTGGCAACATGGAAAGCTGAAGAATTCTTTATGTTATTTGAAAGGACTGAGTCATTCAGAATATTTATTTTATATATTTATATAAATATATATATATATATATATATATATACAGCAAACAAATAAAGAGGAATATCTGCCTCATGGCATTACTCAAACTCAGTTTCTGGGCTTCAGGACAAAGCAATTGTACCCCATCAGCACTTCTCGGTTTTCTCTGGGGTGTTCTTTGACTACCACAGTGTTACACACTTTCATATGAATAAGAGTCTAATCACTCTTATGATTTCATCACAGCATGAAGCAAGAGAATCTTAAGAGTCTTTTCTTTTTCAATCTATGAGAATCTGTAAGTGATAGTTTATAAGCAAACTTATGGCTTAATGCTAGTTGGCCCTTGCATCAAGGAGATTAGCTCTAAATCATGGAATGTTTGTGTGTGTGTGCATGTTTTCTGGCAAACACACACATGTGTATGTGTGTTTGAGTGCTCCCACACTCTTCCAAAGGAGAGTCATATACATGTACAGCAGTAGCATTTCACTGAGACTGCATCTGCATTGCATTCCCATTCCTGGTCACCATCCAGGATGGGAAGACGCCCCCTTGCCATCTTCTGCCCTGGCCAAGCACACGGAAGAGCATGTGCTGTTGGCCCTGGAAAGGTGTAGCATCTGGCGCGGGTCTGCTCTGCGTCATGAGGTTCCCAATGGGTTGTGCAGCTTGTCATAACCTCCAGAGCAGGAATGTCTGTGTGAAGCACAATCTGGCCTGTAGTTTCACATCTAAGATAAAATCCCCTTCATTTAGTAGAAAATAGAAAGTAAATTGTTACTCATAATAGTGTTATCTTCTTCTAAGGTTTACTGCTTTTTAATTACTGTTCTAAGTGAATTTTATGCATAAAAGTCAATGAAATCAGATTAGAAAGAAATACTTTTTAAAAACAATTAAAAAAAGGCTAAATAATTCATATTGCAAGAGCTAGATGAATCTTTCCAGGAGGGGAACTGGAAAAGATGTCAGAACTTATTACATAGGCACATAGAAGCTGCCAGGTCCATCAGTTCCCATTTTGGTCTAGGACTAGCACGGGAGTGGACTTGTAGCGATTTCATTTAATGGTGAAGGGATCATATTAAGGGCGGAATCAAGGCTGATGTACTATATGTTTTGTTCAATTTGTTACTGTTTTGAAGAATGACGTCTTAAGCTTGCTGAAAGGTATTAAATTGTATGCATTGACTGAAAAGCAAGATAATTTTTAAAGCATAGCATGACATTGATTTCTAAAGCGAAATGAAAATTGGATCTAAGGTTCAGAGAACCATAGTTTATTTTCACTATGGACATTTCTACTGAAAGTTCTGTTTAGATTTAAAACTGTTATTAAGTATACAAGGAAAAACACCTAGTAAAATGCCAAATCTCTGTACAGTTGTAAACATGTAATAAAGGAAATATTGAATCATATCAGAATACCCTGTATAATGGTTTCATGTAGAAACTCAGTACTTACAAAACTACTGAAAGAGGAAGAGCTGAGCAGTTATGTGAAAGTATGAGACCTTCCTGTGACCTAGTAAACGCTAATAAGCTAATAGAGCAGTTAATATCTTATTTGTCTAAGGCACAAAACAGCTTTCAAAGGCAAACAACTTTCGGTGGGAAATCAACTTCTCCATAACTCCTAAATACTAGAAATCTGCAATTTAGAGCTAAAAGTTAATCTGTATTTAATCATATATAATAAATCTATAAATAAGTGTTATGTATGCCAAAATGAAGGGTATTAGAGTGTCTAAAGTGTTATAAAATGGATGTTTAATTGATTTATTTTGTCTAAAGCACTGTTGAATATAGAGCTGCTTTCAAGAGGGGAAAATACCACTTACTTTTCCTAGAGGTCAGAACAAAGTATTGTATATTAAGAGACTAACATCCTCTTCCTTATCTGACAAGGAAACCTTATAAGCAAGACTCATGTCATGTCATTGATAAATGATTTAATTCCATGGTACTTGCCACATATTCCTTAGATGGGATTCTTGAATGGAGATTAATACCTAATATCTTGGAGGTTTCAGATGCTTCAAAGTGTATTTTGTGTTTAGTTAATGTATGTAAAACATCCAAGAGTTCTGAAAGGAAAATGCCAAATATAGTTAGTGGCAAAAACTATATTAAAGCCTTTTAGTCATTTTGTAAGCACAGTGCAATCTCTATAGATGATGATGAACTAGGTGATTTAGAGATTCTAGTGGATGAGTGAACACGGAATGAATATGAATGAAGGAAGGTATATGAATAGATGAGGGTTTTTTTTGGTTTACTGGCAATAAAAATTACTTCAGGTTTATCTAGAACAATTTATTAAACTCTAGATGAATTTAGGGCTTGAAAAATATGTTCTGGATTTCAGCAGCCTCTTTTTAGGCTAGAGTTCTTCAATGTGTTTTAAAACAAAGAGGGGGGAAACTCTGAAACATCACTTTGAATAAAAATTTAAAAAACATTTCTTTGAAAATACTTTTATTTTTAGAAAAAAATAATAAAAAAGAAACAAACTGAGAGTTCAGAATATTCCAGTGTCACTGCAAGTTCATTCTGCATTTTAAACAAAAGTTTCAGCAGCAAAAAAAATCACCAAGCCTTATTAAACACACTTAGTATAGAGCAATTCTGCAACAAATGATAGGATGTTGCTTTGTATTCGGGGCAGTTTAAAGGCTTTTTGCCAAATAAGGCACATATTCAGGTCTTGAAAACCAGTGAAATAAAAATGCTGTTAGTACTTCTGCTTCATTTTTAAGGCAAAGAACATTTTCATGTTTTCCGTTTCATAGAACACTTACGATTTTTCATAGACTGCCATGACTATTTAACTACACTTTACAGTTCTTTCGCCCTCACACTTGATGTGAATTAGGGAGAATGAAGAGATACATTCCCTCTGTTACCCTCCGTTACCAGAGATCTTTTGATTCAAAACTTCTGATGTTTAAAGAAGAGTTGCAGCTAAACCAAAGTACAGCTTAAGGCTATGATATAATGCACTTAAAAGTCCCAAAGGAGATATACTTAACAGTTGCAACCAGCTCTGAAACCGAACCTAGGAACATAAATGTTAGGACCAGGCTCTTAAATTCAGCTTTCCTGACACTCTGTGGCCTGGCAGGCTTTGAATTTGCAAAGACTTTCTATCTAAAAACAGAGAGCTACAGATCACTTAGAATAACCATTTTGATCTTTACTTACAAATCAGGTAGCAACCTCTTAATATCCAACAGATTATTCCATCCTAATTTTCCCCATTTTAAGATTGTTTGTCTATACACAGCTGGAGATAGAATTTGTCTGTACTAGTAGGTAATCTGCAAAGGATTTGTTTGTGTATTTCTGTGTGTGTGTGTATTTGTGTGTGTGTATGGGTATGTCCTAACACTATTTGCGGTGAGTATTTGCTTATATATATATATATCCACAATATGAGTTTGAATGGGTCAAAAAATATTATTCTTCATGATATTTTGTTTATATAACTGTACTATTCAAGAATTTAAAGAAAAATAACTTCTTTTTTCTCTTTCAGTAGATTGTATTTTAAAACAAAACAAGGAGTTTTTTTTTCTGTGACTGTCTACAAAACCCAGGGTGAGATCTGCAGGAATCCTAACCTCCTTGGAGACCAAGGACATCTTAGTTCTTGCCAGTTAGAGTATGGGAAAGGTATTTAAAGGGCCCTGTCAAATATATGTGCTCATTGGCACAGCCATTTTACAGCAGCACTGAATTCAGCACACAGCATGTTAGCAACACCTACTTCCATTCAAAACTGTCACAATGTTGGGTCAAGGTAACCTCTGCATTTCATAATACAGGTCAGTGAATAACATGAAGTGCCTGCTAAGATACAAGGATGAGAACTCAAGGCTTTCTTCTGCCCCCATTAACATTTCATGGAAAACCTTAATCCCTGTGAATGAAGCTGGCATTTTCAGGTGTGAGCATTTTAGAACTGACATCAACTATTCTTCATGAAGTCAATTTTATTTTTCTCAGACTACTAATCTCCCTTTTGAAGATTAAAAAAGAAAGTATGTAAGAGAATAAAAAGAAGTCCAAGAGGCTGAGAGAATTAATTTATTTCTAGAGCAGAAATTCTTTTGGCATCAGTCTTCAATTCCCAGGAAGGGTACAGAAGTCATACAGCAGAATAGTATATCATTTAGTAGGTCTTTTACAACATGGACACAGTTCTTGCACACATTTTCTTATCTGTGAAGGCACAGTTTTTTTTTTCTACGTGTTTTTATGAACACTGGCTGCATCTGAAAGCTTCTCTTTCTTAAACAAATGCATTCTTTTTACTGCAGCACTGTAATAATTCAGGAGTGCTACAAGAACACTATCAAACTTCTGATCATCCTAGCATGTATGTAAGTGCTTAAGTGGATGGAAGAACAACAGTTAAAGTATGCAGCTCAATGAATTTGGGGGTGAAGTAAGACTGACTTGAAAAAAAAACAGAAGAAAAAGCAGTGGCTCACTGTGGAGCACAGTAATGAAAACAACATGATATTTAGAGGTCTGACAATTATTTTAGTGTTGGTTCGTAGAAAAATATTTCGCTGATCACATCAACCACTAACTGAAGCTGCAGATCCATGTAGCCTGCTGTCCTGCCTCTGGCAATGGACAATAGCACATAGTTTGGGAAAAGCACAAGACAGAGGACAGATAAAAAGTAATTCTTCCCCAGGTAAAACCTTTTATGTTTCAAGCAATTTGAGGTTTATGGACTTCCTCAGCCAGAGGGTGCATTCAAAATGTTGTGTTTAATAGCCATTGATGGACCTCCTTTCATGCATTTGTCTAATGGATTTTTGAGACCATTTATAACTTTGGCCTCCACTGCTTCCTCTGGCAATGAGTTCTACAATTTAATTATGCATTGTGTGAAAAAGGATTGTGTTTTGCTTGCTTTAAATGTACTGTGTGATCATCTGAGTGCTTGTTTTTTATAGTATGAGCAATAATAAATAATCATGTATGCAGTTCGTGACTTCATATACATATATCTTTTCCCTCAACTGCTTTCCTGGCTTGAGTCACGTCTGTGACCTGCCTCTTTCCTCTTAAGAACCTAAAAATGCTATTTCATATTTCCCTCTTACTCTTTATGATTTTTTTTGTAGTTTCTCATACGTTTGATAATTCTCATCCCTTTTGAGAGGGAAGACACCTGCTGAAAGTTTATAAGCCAGTAGATCACATATTTATACAATACTCTTCCAATGTTATTTTGGATTATTACTGTCCTGATTATTCCTCAAGTGTGTTTATCTCCTTTCTGCTGAGCATGGAACAGAGCCTTTTGCTGAGCTATCCCCAGTAACTCTCAGCCCTTCACTGTAAGAATATTGGCAAATTTACACACCACTGCTGTGTGTATTTTCCTAGCATCCTCTATGCCTATTACTTTCATATTTAGAGGTAGAATGCATTAAAATAAAGTGCACTAAAAATTCTGCAGACCAAATTAATGGCATAGAACCTACTGGACTTTAACTAGATTTAAAGTGTCAGTAACTAGAAGTCTGGATCTTGACACATTCTCATTTCATGTTTATATCTTTCCTACCTTGCACGTAAGTGCAAATGAAAGGGCTTGTAGACTTGCTAATGTATTGGCATGTTTCTGAATAATACTAAACTTTCCAGTCCTGGCTGATGTCAAAAGGAGTCAAATTTGGCTAGCTCTCACAGACTTGGACCCGAAAAGTATTGTTCTGTAACTGTTTATACTATGCGACACTGTCAATTCCATACTATCTGTGGAGCCTGATGCTGGGAAAAATGAATTTCCAGAGAGGTTATGAAAGATCAAGGATGTTGTAATGTCATCATAATTACATGTAACTTGGGCATCAGCATTACATAAAAGCAGATTGAATGCTTACTTAACATAACATTTGAATAAATCATGTTTAAAATCTTCATGTTCACTGAAACATTTATTTCAGCTAGAGCCATGTAGCGTAAGCTTCTCATACATAAACATTTTTGGCGTTATTTAGGAAAACTTGGCTCACATCGCTTAATTTCTACTTTAAAAAATAAGAGGAAGCTATGTGAATCTTGGTTTTATAGCAGAAAACTTCATCGTCTGCTACTTACTGATGTTTCAGCAGATCTACAATGATAATTCAATAATGGTCTATAATATCCTGGGAGTTTTAAAAACAGTTTCCCATTTTTTGCATTTGGCATTTCAGTCTGTACTTTCTTACTTTTCTTGATGGACTTGTAGGTACTAAAAATAATTCATTAGTGCCTATCACAGTAGGTGACAATAACTGGTAACTTAGCCCTCTTAGCATGAGTTGAACCTCCTTGGAAGAGGGAAAGTGGGAGTTTTGTTGACTCACTAATGCAGGTATCTCACTTCTTCTGAAGTTTCCTGGGGCAAGATTTGCAAGGTGAGTTGAGCAGTCTTGAAGTGAAAGCCCAGAAGTAACTAGTCTGAGGAGGAAGTTTAACATGGTAGCTTGGCATCTAAGCCTTACAATCAATAGTTACTGCAACAAAGCCGTGTAATCCACGCTTAATTTAGGCTCTATTGTATATGCAGGGTCAGTTCAACAAAGGAGTTTTCTTCACTTCAAGATGAGAAAAAGCTCAGATATAATGAGGTGGGCATTCTCCAAGCCTATAGAGAGAGAGAGACATCATTTTTTTTTCTATTTTATAGGGTTTGTGCAAGCTGTGTAGATTTCCTTCCAGAGTACAAAAAAAAAAAAAAAAAAAAAAAGAAAGAAAAAAAAAGAAAAAAAAAACAAACATCTTCAAAAGTGGGGTTCTCTATTAGCCATTTTCGGAATCTGAAGATGAAATAGCTCACTTTTACGTTGCCAGCATTATCTTTTGAGCTATAAATATTGGTCCTTGTATCTGTATTTTTATGCTGAGTCATTTTGTTAGATACATAACATTGAGAGCATTTGCTAAGCATCCTGTGATTCACTAGCATTGCTTTGTGTCCTGGCCTTACTCAAGAAGCAGATACCATATTTCATTCCTTTAATGATTATTTACAATTGACTATGATATTTAGTTCAATTTCTCCTCTTATATGATGTTTCAGGATTTAAATGTGTGCTACAAAGTGATGAAATTTAGCTATGTTTAGCTACATTTAATTTAGCTATGTTCAGCTACATTTAAATTTAGTTATGTTAAGCTACACTTTAACTTCTACTTAGTTAAAAATCACTAACAATTCTAGCATAAGAGTAATAATAATAGCTTCCCTCTTTGCCAGACACCTTCCATTAGCAGAGACCTTCCTCCTGATGCTCTAACCTATTTAAACACATATGAGAGATCTTGGTTGGCTAAGCTTATAGAAGGCAATGTGCTCCCCATATTGAAGCAGATCTAGTCTGCCTTCCCATTAAATCATCATAGATAGAATTTATCTCATGCAGTTTTAGAGATCTGAAAGTTAAGTGTGTACTAAGATGTAGACTTCATCATAGCCATTAGGCACTTGTGGCGGCTGATTCATCTACCCCATTATAAGTTATTTTTTCTGTCTTTGTAGTTGCTTTTATCTCTCCATTGCATATTAAAATAGCCTATTGTAACTGGCTCAGACATACACGACTAGCTTTTTATGCTTACATCAGTACCAATGATTCCCATTCAACAGTGTTTTGAAAGTCTAGTGTAGTATCATTTAGCAATTGGGCTGGTTTAAAAAAGAACAGCAATTGTTATCTTCCAACTCAAGAAAGTCCTCACATTTCATACAGGTTTCTCATAGTATCTTTTCTTGTATGATATTGAGTGTAACTTCAATGGAGATGGGGAAAAAAAGGGGAAAAGGAGTTACTATTTTTATTACTTTAATATTATATGCAAAATATCTACAAAACTATTTCATCTATTTCTATCTACAAAAATAACACCAGAAGCAATACCAAAACCATATGCCCTCCATTTGATTTACCATCAAGGATTGCCTGGCTGCACACAGAACCTCTTTGCTTAATAGTTGCTCTAGGCAAGCACATGTATAATATTCAAAGCAGTTTTGTTCTTTTATTAAAGTTGTGATAAGGATGCAAGACATTTTAATGAGAATAATCAATTACATAATGATATTCATATACAACAAAGTGCTTTTAATATAAGCATATTTAATGTACTGCTTTTGTGATGAGAGAATTACTTTTGTAATTCTTTCAGAAGCTTGTCTTCTATTGCTCTTATGCAAACAGCAGCATTAGGAGACTTCTGTAAGAGATGAACTCAATTTACTCATCATTCACAAGAAGGCATTTTTCAGTGCAGAGACCAAAGGATCTTACCACTCTTCTGAACATAAGAATTTCAACATCAAGATGTTTCCCCTTTTTTTAAGAGAAGGTAAAGAGGAGGGCATTAATATTCTGATCAGAAGCCCACTATGGAACTTTTCACATTTAAAAGATTATATTTATTCTTTCCTGTTTCATTTGCCTAATTGTTTTCCTGATCTCCCTTTGCAGTTATCATTTTTCTTCTAGAAAGAACCTAACTTAATTCTAGCCTGCTAATTGCATTTTTGCTGATGGATGCCAATAGTTAACATGGCCGTACAAGATGTTTTGCACTCTTTTGAAAATTTTAATTAAAGTATTAGGGAAACTGTTAGTAAGGCTGAGTCTTTTCTGGTCTTAAGGGTACACATTTATTTAAATAAGGGAATTGAAAACAAATACTTTTTTTTCATTTATAATACATGTTAATTTAGAAATGGGGCCCTCGCCCACCCATAGAGAATTTGCTATCAAACCCATGCCAATTTTCGGTGAGCTGCATCTCTTGTGTGTCCTTCCTTTGGTTATGTGCAGGGATATCATTCCTGGTGAAAACACAGGCTGGGCATGCTCCTGGGACTCTCTGTATTCCAGCTTTACAAATCTATGTATCCCATACCTTGCAGAAAATGGCCTTGGACTCTTTAGTAAAGAGCTTATGCATCTTCGCTTCTCAGTATTGACTATGTGACTCTACAAAAATGAGTTATATGACTACAATCAGAGGGCACATTTGGGTCAGTGCTAAGGTTCAAGGTTTCAAGGTTTGCTGGAGGTTCAAGGTTTCCCCTTCTCTGTTCTTCCTCTCCTTTCCTTGTCTCTCCTTTGCTGCATTCTAGAAATTACTCAATCTTTACTGAGTCACTGTACGCAGGACAACCAAATGGGGTGGACACCAGCCAGAATTGTACTTGAGAATATCAATCAATTCACAAAATGTATATGCTTAGATATAGTCTCAGCCATGAAATATTGTGATTTTCAAATTAAAAGCTTGAGAATCCTGATGTCTACAGAATAAAAAGAAAATAGACATTGTGAAGATTGGGGTGCAATTTATTTGAAGGTTAGATGTAGATCTCTACCTAAGAACTGAGAGCTTCTACTACAGAGATCTAGTCAGCTCACTTAAGGGAGCCTGTGTATAAAAACCCAGGGTCCTTCTTTTAGCAGGGAATCTGACCAGTGAGGGTCTCCAGGAAGTCAACACACTAAAGTAACTAGTGTCACTAGGATGTTCCAGAGTATCCCACATGGGCTCCAGTTAGCTGTGGGTGTTGCAGAGGTCCGGTGTCACATCTGACAGCTCTATGCAAACTCAGGGGGTCTTGAGTGGTCTAGATGGCAGTATCTAACCTGAGTCCTACTCTTCCTACCAATTTTGGTTTAGATGTCTGGCCATTACAATAGTATCCACAGACTTGAGGGAGGCCCCACAGCTTTCTATGAAGTGCACAAACATTTATAATACTCAGCTGTTAACATATTTTATCCAGTGCATATTTAATGTGAAATATATTACCATATGAGGAACAGGGACCAAAACCAGGATCCCTCCTTCCCAATATAAGTGGAGCTTAATGCATTCAAATTCAGCATCATTTACCCCATGCTTTTAGTTGCCGCTCTTTAACTTTTCTAAGGAGACAGGTAGAGTAATGCACAGAGGCATAAATCAGATTGTAAGATACAAATCAATACTTATTATGGAGTGCCTTTTACATTTATCACGCCTCTCAGAAACTACTTAGCTAGTACTTATATTTTATTGCTGATTCCAGCAAAGCCAAAGCATTTCAGTCAACATCCTCTTTTGCTCCCTATTAAACCAGTGGCAGGACAGCCCTTTGTCGCCACATCACATGAAACATTTGAAGAGAAGTTTTCAGACAAAAATCTCTTCTGCTTAAAAAATATGAAGGGTATTCTGCAAAGTCACATGGATTTCAGCTGAAAAAGCTCAAATATACAGATTTAAAATGCAAATTTTCAATCTTCCTTTTCAAGTGTATCTCAATGTTTAACCACACATTAAAGTATTCAGAACCTCAGAGATAAGGTTTCATCTTAGATTGAACACAATGATTCATCCGACTTCACCTTGCAAAAACTAATAAAATAAACAAATGGGAAAGTGTTCATCTGGATCAACTATAAATCTTTCCTGGAAATTATTCACATTGTTTCAAGAGCAAAGCATAATATTTTTATTGTACCTTTCACAAAGAAGTGACCATTCTTTTCCCTTTTCATTTCTTGTCAGTAGAGTCATGGATTTACAGGCAAATCCCACTTAGACAATTTCCAAAGCATTATTACAATCATACCATGTCAGAAGTTGAACAACTCGATTTATAGATCTATTCTTTCCATTCCCAGATGCTACAATGATGGTCTGAAAAACCTTCTATAGCCCAAACTATATTTTGTTTTGGCAATGGACATAGGACATGTAAATTATATTCTCTCTTTCTCTCTCTTTTCAGGAATGCAGTAGAAGAAAACAAAAAATTATATGCGATTTATGACACAAGGTGAGTAACAAAAAGTACTTTTAAA
Organism: Nothura maculosa; assembly: GCA_032353885.1. Taxonomy (NCBI): domain Eukaryota; kingdom Metazoa; phylum Chordata; class Aves; order Tinamiformes; family Tinamidae; genus Nothura; species Nothura maculosa. Next base: position 4,095,674 of record JAUBOD010000140.1, read on the forward strand.
ATGTGAGTATTGTATGTAAATGAGAGTATAACCTTTTAGGAATATTAAAAATTACTATCAACAAATATTTTAAAATATTGACAATTTGTCCTGAGCTACAAAATAACATTTGAATTAAAACAAAGTGGGAAATATTTAGATCTTCATGCATACAATTCAGTATCTCCCTAAGAATGATTTTCCTTTATATGTATTGAATATGACAAAGGAATTCATTTGCACAGCCAACTTAGTTTGTATTTTATTCCACAGAGGGAATATGGCCCGTGATCCTGAGCCATGTGTTATAAGCTCTTTCTGCCATTAGTGTTTTGGGAATGACAGAAAAGGACTAGCGGGTGCAGCCTTGGAAAGGAGGGATGCATTTAATAAGCTAAGCAGCATTTCCTCAACTGCAATGGCAAATCTTGGCAGTGCACAACTGGGGATACTGCCTCTATATACCAGTGTGAAGCATTTCCTATTCTCTCGTTCTTCACGTGCTACTGTCTGCTAAAGCCACCTCTCAGAATAAGGAAAAAAATAATTCTCAAGAGCAGATATACATCAGACTTTCACTTTATTCTGCTCATAGCTCTTTCCATTATAATTTTGTACTATCACTTTCAGAATTATTCCTAATCTTAGCAAATCAGGATCAATGCCAAATCATTTCACTGTATTTCTTTTTATTGCTTGTTCTGCTTTGTATAGGAGTCTTTGCATATATAAAGTCTTTTTTTCCCAATGTTTTTTCCTTATCTTTCTTTTTTTTTTCCATTTTTAATATTCAGAGGGACATTTGGATGCAGATATCAGGAAGTAATATTTCTTAGTGCTTGAGTTAGTCCTTATACAGATGCATTAGTTAGTTAGAATTCTGACTTACTCATCCTTTAAATCTACATAATACTAAATATAACCAATTTAAATAACTTACACTTGTCTTCTTTACTCTGTATGATGTCCTGCACAATGAGGCTTGGGTTTTGACTTGGAATGCTGGCTGTCATAGTAAAAGCTGCATAAAAAATAATTATGAATGATATTCATAAAACTATTGAATAAATATGAAAACAGAAAGAAGTGCCCTATATTTTTCTATTTTTGTCTAACTTGAAATAAAAACCTGCCGCATACTCTTTCTTGAAGATAATAATGTTCCTGACAAAGCTCTCAAGTAGATACTCTTAACAAGAAAGTCCTGTGTAAAATAACTCTTTGTCAAAGGTGGTTACAGTTAAAAAAAATCATAAATCACTTGTTTGTTTTTCTAAACACAGACAGTGTTTTCATCAGGACAGATACTTAAAGAATGGCACTTCTAAGGCACCACGGGCTTCCCTAATGTATTTATGTTATTTCAGTGAAAAATCATTAATCTTTATGATGAAAAAATGTGAGTTATAAAGAGCTATGATTATTTCTTCCTCTACCAAAGTGTCAATGGATTTTTATTTTGATGTGTCTGACTCATTATGTGCATAATCCAGAGCTTTTTGCCTCATAAGAAATAGAATACTGCAGGAATACTGTTCTAAATTCTTTCAGATAATGCAAATGCTCATTTCTTAAATTTCTCAAATAAGAATAAAAAAAAACAACTGAAGATTAAACAATAGTTCCAAACATTTTGGGTCAAGTTTCTCATTACAGGCAGATTTTGTCCCCATTACTCATATTGATTAATACCTTATCCTTTATGTAGCCCACTAAAATATTAAGAGCTCTACCCCTTCAGAGCTTGTGGAATAACAACATAAATATTTCAATATAATTAAATGAAAATCAGCAAATTATGCAACCAAAGCAAATGAATTCATGCGACATTGTTTGTTTTCAATCTGCCTGACAGAAATGCAGACAATGAATATAAACTAAAATATTACTCACCGTCAGCAAATATAGTATACACTTTTGAATAAATACACATAATAGATAAATTTACTATTGTTTTCCTAACATAGGATGTTCAACAATTATTGCTTATTATTTGAATAGGCAGATTGCAGCATACAAAGCCATCAGAGTAGAGAGTATTCCCTAAGCCCTGGTACCACATATCTATTCCCTAGCATCCTGCTGTCACTCTTAAGCTCCACTTCTACTGAGATACTGTAGAAAGGCAAGAAGGTTGAGCTTACTACAAAAAAATACTAAGTTTCTGTTGAGAAGTGTCTTGGCAAAAATGAACCTGAACTTGTGATTTAATAAAACAAAGTAAAACAGAAGACACCTTTGGAAATACAGAATTATTTGGAAAAACAGAATTTTGATGTAGGTTTTAAACTTTTTTTTCAGCCAGTTTTATTAATTACACCTTCTCAGCAGGTTAAACCAGCAGGCTAGTAAAATTGCTGCAAGGCAGAATAGGTAAGCAGAAGCGTGAGTTTCAGCTTAGGAAGATTAATGTCCTGTGTTCCTCCAAAGACACCACTTCAGCTTTAGCAGCAATTCGTCCTACAGTTTTTTCATTTCTATCTATCTCTGTTTTGTATCTCTGAACCCTCTGTGATTGCAGTTGCTTCAGGGTAAGGCTGGAGCTTTGTCAAAATCAGCTAAATGACAGACAAGCCAGAGAGGAAAATTAAAACAAAAATGTTCTGATAAGTGGTTCTGACCTCAGTAAGTTGGGTTATGCTCATTTTGTCAGGGAAGCCCTCAATACCACTTTCCAGTGTAAAAGCTTAGTGATATATTGCACAGTGCGCGAAAATACTTCTTTCCTGATTCTCAAGCTGCTTTCTCCTATAGTCTTGGGACTGGTAGTGGTAGTACCACAAACGCTGCAGATGCAAGCAGACCTCCCTTCCTTTCTGAATCTTCCCATCATTGCTTCCTCTTCTGTATCTCTGCTAGCACTGACAACGATGGAGCAAACTGGAATTTGGTTCAAAACGTTAAGTGGCAACTCAATCCACTCCCACTGCTTTCAACAATTTCTACCCTTTAAAAAGTGCAAAGCATGATTGGTTCTAGCTCTAGCTCCTGAAAGGAGATGATGGGGCATCTCCATAGCATTTCAGTGCAGATGGGAACTGTGCTTGTGAAGCGAATCATTTGATCATTCCTGCTTACTGTGCTCTCGTTCACAATGCAGAACCGTCTTGGAGCTTTTGCTTCCTTCACACATAATGTTTGCCTTCCTGGGTTTCACTTGCCCAATTCTGCAGTGGCCTTTATCAGTATTGGTGATCCTAAGGAAGAAAAGAGTATTGCTCCTTCTGCCTTTTCCTCCTTGATCAAAATTTGCTTGGAAGAATAGCTCATCTAGTGGGCCCAGAGGCTGATATGCTCACCAGAGGACCTAATGATTTTTGTATACTCTAAAACTGTATATGATAGAAATATATTATGTACTATAATAAATTCTAGTCTCTGAACTATGAATTTAAAAGTCACACCTTTCACTGGAGTAATTTTAATAGGGACAGAAACCTTATGTCATAAAATAAAAAAGAAGAATGAGAATGACTAATGATACTAATGGTTAGGACACTTTAGGGAAGGAGGGAATTAGGCTCCATTCCTTAGACCACAGAATGTTTGATTATTTTATCCATCAATTAATTCCTGAATTGCTTGATTATCTATGAATTAACTATACTTCACAGATAAGAGCTACTGGGCCACAGAGTCATGTGAACTCTTTCTCTCACCCATGTTTAAGTATTCACTGGGAATGTACTTTTTTGAAGTACAGATATGAAAACCTTAGATCCCAATGTCTGGGCTGGCCCTAGGAGATAAATCCTTAGGTCTTCTTGCATCTAGAACCTTCATGTTGTAACTGAGTGCTCTGATTTAGTAAATGAAAAGTCCAGACTCCTTCCTGCCATGTTTTGAATGACCTATTTGCTTTTTGAAAGGAAAATTGTAGGATTCTAAATTCAGGAGACAATTACAGGTTGTGAACTTGGGGAGAGCACAAGGGTATTGTTTCTGTGACCTGCTTTTTCCCCTACTGGCCACATTAAGCATCTCCCTGTTCACTGTCTTTTCTCCTGTCATTTCCTTAAATGCACCGTTTTGACTCTTAGCTCAAGACTTTTGCCACAAAAGATGTATTCAGAGTCTTTTCTATGAACAACTCCCAAAACACCATTTTCACTGTAAATGCCACGTCACTGAGATATCAAGATGATTTTTACCCTTCATGAAATTCAACAAATATTTTTCATTCCTTAATGCTTTTCGGTTACTACAAAGCCTAATTGAATTCAAAGTCCCCAAGAACAAATGCTCCATAACCCCGTAACTGCTTCCTTATCCCATCAGCTCCAACTTGGATTACCTCTCAACTACCCACAGACAAATGGAAATCATTTCTCTGAAAGCTGCTCAGACAAATACTTAAAATGAAGTGATAAAATATGATAGACTCCTCAGCATTGTTGATTCATTCGTACCTCAGGTGCATTTCCAAAGCACTAGAGTAGCATATAAATCAGAAGTAGGCTTCTCTTATTTTATTTCTCTTATAAAATAGACCACCTACTTAAGAAAAGTTATTAGTGTTTAAATGTGATTATATACATCTAATTCTTCATAAGGTTTATACTCTTTAGTATTAACACTTTCTTTCAACACACAGGGGAAGTGTTGGAATGAGATGGGAATGAGTTGGTACCCTCTCTAGCTTTACAGCTTTACTTTCTCTGAAATCTTTTAAACAATTAATGTTCAGTACTGCCCATCTGTAGCATTAAAACATTTTTTCAAAAAAACCCACAATCCAGGTCCCTCAGATCACTTATATATACTTTGTTTTCTTACTATTTGTCTTTCCATTTTTGAGCCCTTGAGTCATTTATGCTTGATGACACAGCTCTCAAGCTTTCATCTTGTGCCTTATTAGTTTTTAAATGAAACTAAGACTTTCTCCTACTTCATAATCATAGTAATTATGGCAGTGTTAAACAAACAAAATATTGCAAGACTTATAATGAATCCACAAAACGTGGTAACAGTGAGTTCCTCTGTGTTGTTTCTCATGGCCTATGGGTTTTCCCACTGTATTGAAAACATTTCAGGCCTGCACCTGCTTTTTATTGGCGCTTTTATCATTAACTGCAATGGCAGCATGGTGAGAATGGATCATGCTAGCTAATTTGTAGAGGACAGAAGAGAAGCCATCCATGCTTCCTCACTCTGACACATGACCAAAGCACTCCTCAAGTGCCCGCCCTTTTCCTAGCCGTATTCCTACAGAAAAGGCATATGTAGAAGGAAAAACAAGTAGTAAGAGAGGAAGTGCAAGAATAGGACCTGCATTTTCCCCCTTGATTAATGAACATCTCTGCAATGGCAGGTACCCAGCACAAGGCAGAGGCTGAGGGTAGGTTTTTGCTGCCAGCAGAGTATGGTGAAGAGGTCCCTTCACGAGTACTGTGGAGGACCCAGCTTGGACCCCAAGCACAACAGAGCCTGGCCAGCATGCTCCTGCTTCCAGGCCAATTCGTCCTAAGGGAAGGGCTAATTAGCCTGGAAGGAGGAGAACAGCAGCACAGCCCAACGCACATCCTACACAGAGCTAAGACCCCACAACTTGCAGGAGACTCAACGCAGACCACACAGCTCTCGCAGCACACGTGCTTGGTGCCCACTCGGTCTCCCTGCATTGCGCTGTGCAGCCCCACACACTCCAGGGATGTGCAGAGGCTCCCGGGCCACACAGGGATTTGGGTACCAGAGTGGAGATGTGCACTAGGTCCTGCTCTGTGCCCATGGGATCCTACCCGGTGCTTCTGATGGGCACTCGAGCCAAACACACTCCCCCCCGGCCACCACAGTGGTGCGCCCAGTGCCCACCACGCTCCCAGCCACCCTCCCCAGGCTGCAGTGGGGCAAGTGAGTGCAGCCCGGGCTGTTGGCGGGCGGCCACCCCACTGCCGAGGGGCCGCGGGGAGGCACCGGGCGCCCTGCGGAGGAGCCACCGTTGCCCGCGGGTCCCTGCGACTCCCCCGGCCGCCAGGAGGGAGGCAGGGCGGGCGGGCGCCCTCCCTCGCCTCTGCCGCCCTCCCTCCTTCCCTCCTTCCCTCGCTCGCGCTCTCCCTCCCCGCGCTGCGTGCGCGGCTGGCGGGGGAAGGCGGCGCGCGCGGCAGCGCCGGCTCCGGCCAGGGCGCCTTCCCTCGCTCCGCGGCGGCGGGGCCGCCGGGCTAGGGGCAGGGGGGTGGGAGATTTTGGGGAGGGGGGGAGGGAGGGGGAGCCCGGGGACTGTCGCCTCCGCCTCTTCCTCAGCGGCAGCCGGGGCAGCCGGATCGCGGCGGCGGCTGCTGCTGCGGGCAGGGAGCGCGGAGCGGAGGGATGAGGGGCTTTGCGCGAGGCGGCTTCTTGGGCATCTTCTCCGCTCCCGTCCTCGTGGCCGTGGTCTGCTGCGCGCAGAGGTAGGAGCCGGAGTGCCCCGGCGGCGGCGCGGGCTGCGCCGGCCGCGGGCACGAGCTCACGGGCTCTGCCCTCCCCTGCCTGCCCCGCTACCCCCCGCCCGCCCTCCCGCCCTCCTCCCCCCCGTCTCTCTCGCCCCCACAGCGTGAACGATCCCGGCAACATGTCCTTCGTGAAAGAAACTGTGGACAAACTGCTCAAGGGCTACGACATCCGCCTCCGACCCGATTTCGGAGGTGAGTTGCCCCGGCCGGGCTCGGCGCCCCCCGGCCCCCTCCACGCCGGGGGCTGCTGCCGCGCTGCTGCCCCCCGCCCCGCTGCCCCCCGCCCCAGCGGGAACGGCCGCCCGCGGGTAACGCTCTCTCCGCTCCTGCCAGGTCCGCCCGTGTGCGTGGGGATGAACATCGACATCGCCAGCATCGACATGGTGTCCGAAGTCAACATGGTGAGCGGCGGCGCGGGGCGGCGGGCGGGCACGGCGGGGAGCCCGCTGCGCTGCGCTGCGCAGCCCGCGCTCCCTCCGCGGCGAGCGGCGCCAGAGATGGGCGCAGCGATAAGCGCAGCCCTGCCTGCAAACTTTATTTCCCGGGAGACGCGCGTCCTTTTCTTCCCTCTCCCTTTCTTTCTTTTTTTTTTTTTTCTCTCTCTCTCTCTCCTTTTTTTTTCTACCCCTTTCCTTTCTTTTTCGCCTTTTGCTCTTTCTCTTTTCTTTCCTTTTCTTTATTTTTCTTTTTTTTTTTTCCTTTCTCGCTCCTGCTGCGGCGGCCACGGTGGCCCGGGTCGGTGTTGGCCGTGCTACCTCCGCGGGCACAGGAGACACGGGCTGCCTATGGGGGCATAAGCTCTGACAGAAAAGCTTTACTCGTGAGCCTGGAGCCGGCGCGATGATGTGTGTAGCGTGGGGGGAATTAGGGTCGTGCTGCTCAGGGTGCTTAATTCGGGGCTGTCAGATGTGCCAGGAGGAGGGCTTGTATCCAGCGTGTTCCTGCAGTGAGTTTTAATACTTGGTGTTGCGAGCGAGGGTTGTGATTTCCTGTCCTCATCCTGAGCCTGAGGTGGTTTTTCTGTAGGTCTTTTGACCAAATTACTCCCTCCCTCCTGAATCTTAGGTTTCTCCTTCCTGAAGCCTAAGGTAAAAAGATCAACCTGCTCTGCACAATGACTAGTTACATCTACTGAGTTAAAGACAAAAAAAAGAAAAAAAGAAAAAAAAAAAAAACCAAAAAACCACACATTTAAATCTGCACCCTCCTTTAGTAAAAATGACAATAACACCAGATCTAGCCTTCCTCCATCCCGTGCACTGCTGCAGTGTTACCAGCTTGGTTGGTATGACTCTATGGATGTTCCGCATATTTTCATTAATCTTGACGTTTCCTTCGCCTACTCTACCCAAAACTGTGAGGTACAAACTTCTTGTTATACTTCCAATGGTTTAAAAATATTTTTAAAAGAGATTGAGTTGCCTGTTTGTAACTGAAGTATCTCTGACATCTGCCGCCTTAGGAATTCAGAAGCTAATGCTTAAGACAGCTTATTGGAGGCTTCCTGCAAATTCAGGCTGCTGCAGAGACATCTCTTACATTCCACTGATCAGTCTTTTTTTTTTTTTTTTTTTTTTGGTATCTGCAGGATTGATTCTCAATAAAAATTAAAGCTGAGGCTTTGGAGAGTAATTCAGAAGTCTGACTTCAGTATCTCCACAGTTGCCTCCCTAGCTTTGGCTATACTCCATGCTTCAGGGAAGCACTGCATTAGAGATTGAAGTAATATATATAACACTTTCTATATGTAAAGTGCCACATAGGCCATAAATATTAGAGGGAAACAGAGAGACCAAGACTGCGAAGGAAAATGAGATAGTATATAAAGTATATGGTGCTTTTTTTTCTTTTTTAGCTTTGAATAATAACTTTGCCAAACCACGTAGAAGGGGCATAGGAAACAGTAAGTAATTACACTGGTCAGTGTTATGCAGCTAGATTGGGTACTTAGATGTCATATGCAGCAGGACCTCCTCAAGACAAAAGGTGCCTTGCATTCTTCCAAACCAGGAGTAACAATTACGACGATTTTCTAGCTTGACCACAGCTTAGTACCCACTGCTTCCCATCAGTTAGCAGAGCTCTAAAGAAGCAAGGAGGTCATTTTCACATAGCAATGCAAAGCCTGAAAAATAAACAGTAAAACAAACAGGCATTTCTGAAGGGAATTGCTACAAACCTGTTGTTACAAAAGCAGGGTTGATTTTCTTCAGGCAGAAAATGGGCAGAAAGTACTTCTGGTTGGTGAAGAATTTACTACAAATAGACTTCCAGTTAATCTTGTCTCTCCTCTCCCTGAAAGAAGTCTTTCACCAAATACAACTATATTCATATACTGCCAAAGTTGTTTTCTTTCACTTAGTTTAGTAGATTCTTGAGTAAATAACGATGAGAAGAAAGCACTTCCAGATTACTGAACTATACGTTCAGGGAGACAGTACATGGGAGGGAGAAAATCAAAGTCAGTTTAAAGACTTAAGCCGTATCTTTTGAACGTCGTGCTGGTTACCAACTAAACTTAAATCTTTGACATATTCTTCTGTTTAATTCCGGGCAGGTATTGTTAGCATTGACCATTAGCCTCATAAAGTACTGAGAAGTATTAAAAGAATTTCTCTCCGTAAACTGTCTTAGTATGAGTGTTTATTTTCTAGATTTAAAGCTAGACATTGGTGTAACCTTTTATGAATTAGCTTGTTAAAATTCATCTCTATACTAAAAATAAAATAACCAGAGGGTTAGCATTCTTCAATTTTATGAATATAAATAAAAATATTACAGTGAATTTTATTATTCTGCCTTGTGGCCAGCCTGTAATGTAGCTTTCAATGTTACAATGACAACTCTTTGTAACAAGAATTACTGTTTGTATCGTTCTCTTTTATAGTGTTAATCAAACTGTAGGCTCGTATATAATATCTCTTTAGTTAGTAACTATTAATTCATGCGAGTTTTCAGAATTTTGGGGGGATATTGTTATTTTTAGTGTTTCTATTGAAAAATACTAAAAATCCTTTGGAGTAGTGCAACCTGTAGCTATTTTCTTGGAATAGAGATATTGAATATTCAAATGCATCTTGTACAGATAACATGAAAGCTAACTTTAAAAAAAAACAACTTGTGATGCAAAAATTATAATCTGGATCAAGTGGAATGATGTAACAATCAGGACTGCACAGCATCAAATCGTCTACTAAAGAGTTTTAAATGAGCAGCAGTTTCTGTTTGATCTCATAACAGCTTGAAAGTAGTGAATAACAAAATTGAATTATTATGTTACTCTGCTGTACTATAATACTGCTGTATAACTTTAAGTAAGGTATCCAGTAGGAACAAAGGACTAATGAACTGAATGCAAGCATATTTTTCGAAGAAGGGCTTGTGTGCTGTTAATGACCTGCACATGTGTATATTTTTATATACATGCATATATGTCTATCGTATTTACTTACCTTCCTGTCTTTGTGCATACCTTCCCATTATTACATGCCATTTTATAAATTTTGCAGTTGGATATTTTTGAGTATACTTCCAATAATTACAGTTTAAAAACACTGTAAATGCATGCAAAATATATACTAATGTACATCTCCAGACAAAATGCTGACTAATAATATCAGACATAATACTGAAAAAATAGCATATATTCTTTTAGGGAAGGAATGTAGAAGATTACTATTGTCAGATACAATTTATCACTTCACATGAATTTTGTTGACTGTGTTCTATATCTTCTGTCTTTCAGAGGTATGTTTTGCTTAGATGAGATAAATTGAAAAAGAAATAGTTCTCATGCTTTTTACTAGTCTGTCAGCCTCTTTCTGATCTGGTAGTATCCACAAATTGTGAATTTTTCTGCTATGATTTTTGTTGAATCTTTGGTCTGTGAATCAAATACATTAGTTCCAGGCATATAATTTCCAAAGACCCAAATAGCTTTCTATCCTTCAGAAGTTAAATAATCAATATATTGATTCTCCAAACAACCCTCTTTTTGAAGTCATTATTGTAGGTGGAAGACTAAGATGCTGTGCTTTCATTTTCTCATCATTTTAGGATGTGATTTTTAGTTTATGGGAGGTAAAACTAAAGAGTGAATATAAAATATAAGGGGATGGAGAAAAATGAATCTTTCTCCTTAGGGATAATGTTTTGCAGAGGATAATATAATCTTCTGTAAGACAGAAATCTGGTGCTGCTGCTCCCTATTCTGCATCCGTAAACTCCTTTTGTACAGAGGGGACTTGAGAGCTGATGATCCAAGGATTTTCCAAGGCTCTAATTTCAATAAAAATAAACCAACAAAACCCAGAAGGCATCCTTGGCTATATAGTCATCCTGCTGTTTTTGAGAATACTATACTCAGAAAATTAGTTTGACATAAAGTCAGATCATAAAACTTACGAGTTGTTGTTTCTGAAAAAGATTTAATCTGTTGTATGCTAACTGTAACTTTTTATTTTTGCTTGTGCTTCATTATGAAACTGGAAGTAGGCATGTTGGCTTCATTGGGTACTTGCTGATTTTCAAAACAATTGTGATATCATTTTCATCTTTTTCACAAACTCGGTGTGGTTGCTGCTGTAAGATCAACTGAAGTTGATTCTGGGACAAATATTGTTTGCACTTCTTAGTGATGCATAAATAGTTGTTTTTTTGGTGAAAAATCCATATTTCTGTCGGTGGTCATCTCAGATGAAGATGTTCATGTTCATGTTCTTTATGTTCATCGTAAGATGTTCATGTTCTCTATATTTATCGCAGAGAGATATCTTAAGATGAAGACACCTAAATAGTGCTTCTCAGAAATTGTAGATGTCTCAAGGTACCACAATTGGACTTTAGCTGCCTCCTGAGAAGTACATGGATCTGCCATAGGACTGGAGCCATACATGCCAGCCCGGACAGATGTCTTAGATCTAGAGCATCTAAAATTGCACCCAATACTTGTGTTTAGATAAGGGTCAATTACTCCCTAGGTACCTAGTCTAGACTCTTCTTCAAGTCTCTGTCTAGAATAATTAGAAGGAGAGAGGCACTGAATCATCACAGGTCTTGGTCTTGGACAACTACTTTTCAAGATAGAAGAATCCATCTTTTGGGGATATTCATCTTTACTGAATGGCTATAGAGAGAGCCTAGACAATTGGATTAGTCTTCAGTTGGTTACACTTGGGAAAGAGATAGCCTGACCTGTATTTCCCATCATAAACATCTACTTTCTCAATATTTTACAAACAAAATCTTATGCAAAAAATGACAACAGAGGTGTGGCATAGTTTGCTTTAAATATTCACAGAAGCACAAGATGGTTAAGATTGGAAGGGACCTCTGCAGATCATCTAGTCCAATCCCCCTGCTCGAGCAGGGACACCCAGAGCAGGGGGCATAGGATAGCATCCAGGTGGGTTTGGAAGATCTCCGGAGAAGGAGACTCCCTGGGCAGCCCGTTCCAGGGCTCTGTCACCATCACAGGAAAGAAGTTCTTCCTCACATGGAGATGGAACTGCCTGCATTTCAGCTTACATCCATTTCCCCTTGTCCTGTCATTGGCCACTACTGAGAAGAGCTTGGCTGCTTCCTCCCTACATGCCCCCTCCATGTACTTATAAGTATTGATCAGATGCCCCCTCAGCCTTATCTTCTCCTCTGCTTTTCCAGGCATTCAGATGGAGAAATTAGTTGAGTTAGTTAGAAGAGGAACAGAAGTACTTGTAGTGTAGGGTGTCCTGAAAGAACAGCTTCAGTTTGGGCAAGTGGATGGATGGTAAATGTCTGCTCAGACAGAGGAAAGTGGCTACAGTGGTATTGAGGGCTATGGCTATGAAAGGCAAGAAATATCTGCTTATTCAAAGACAGGGTAGTGACTTGCTGAAGGTGCTGATGAGCCTATTAAACAGATACAGCTGACTTGGATGATAGGCTAATTACTATCTCTGCTGATACCAAACTGGAATGATTATAGACATTTTAGGGGACAAAATGAAAATTCAGAATGATCTTTACAAATTAGAAGAGTGCTCCTAAACAAAGGGGGCAAGCACAAAGTCTTATACTTTGTAAGGAAGGATAAAACCAGTACTTGAAAAGAGAGAGATTTGGCTAGGTAGCAGGACAGCAAAAAAAGTCGTGGAGGTTTTACTGGACCTGAGTCTAAGAGCAAATCAAATGCAGTTGCAAAAAGGCACATCTTGACCTCAGGTTTGTGCTTCACAAAACGCTAGAGCTTCTCTATCCACCATTAGTGAGGTCTTAACAGAAAGGATTTTTGTGGCCCAGTGTTTTTGTACTAACTTTTAGGAAGAGTGTAAATATATATATATATATATATATATATATATAAACTGCATAAGAGGGAAACAAATATTTCTAATTAAAATAATTAGAAATCAGAATGTATGAGGCAATGTTGAAGTAAAGTTTTTTTTTAGCAATGAATAATTGATGGAGAGAGAACATAAATTTTCAAAAATGCAGGAAGTCCACAGTAAGAGGATGAATCAGTAGGAGAAAGAGCTGAGGATATTAATCAATTCATTGCAGATTGTTTTTAAGTTAGATAAATTTGTTTTAGCAGTTCCTGTGTGGCAAGTTTTCAAGAAGAGACTAGAAAAATACCTCCTCCAATGACTTCCACATCTGTAAGGGCTGACTTAGCTGATACTTCAAAATCTTTTCTCAGACTATTTCTGTGAACTGTGCTGTAATACAATATTTCAGACTGTGGCCTCCACTGAATTGCGTACATAGTTGTGTCCACTCTGGTTCCAGATGGCATGGATGGTCTCCTGGTGATTCCCCAATAGACAATGGGTCTCCTGTAGGTCCTTTGTAGTATTGGTGAGCTCTATGTGGGTATGCCAGGCTGTTAACTGCTAACATGTGTGCATCTGAGTTGATTTCTTGGTGCCTTTGTATTGATTTTCACAGGCAGCAAATGCAAGTCCTTTACAATAGGTCAGTCATTAAAAAACATAAAATGAATGATCAGGACTTTTGTGCATTTAACTATATGTAAATTTTTGCTTTTATTGACAGCCAGCCTTTCAGAATGCTAAACTGATGAAGTGTACTGACGTTTTACAGGTGTCAAAAAAATCACAGAAATTTTATGTATTTATATCCACCTTATGGCTAGCATTTTTTCCCATGGCATAAGAAGAGAGAGAAAGGCAAGAGTGACATGTATTTGAAGAAGACATTTATTGATGCAGTAATGCTTATTCAGATGACTTGGTACTGATACAGAAAGTCACAGTTAAATAAAGGCAGGGCATATAAGTTCATGTTTGGTAGAAAAAAGTATACAAACATAAGGATATTCATGCCACATCAGACTAAAGATGCATCCAGTCCATTATCCTGATGAGACTGGCTGGTAGGGGATGCTTAGGGTGGAAAAGAATAAATGTGTGTTAATACTTCTCTAGCATCCTCTTGTGATTTTCTGTGATTTGTGACATGAGGCTTCCTAAGTAACAAAATACTTTAGTTACTAAATACTTTCCGCCTCACAATTTCTATTTTAATCAGGTTTTGATTATGTAATTTTTTCTTAAACTTGGATAGTATCAATTTCAATTCCTCTATACTGAAGGATAATAAAACTTTCAGAAGAAGAGATTGAGTTAATATTTACTTACCATTAGGGGTATTAGCTTATCCAGGACAAACTTTATTTTTCCTCCCCTATGACAGAGAGTCATAAAAAATAGCTGAAAGAAGAATCATTTCAAAAGGAGAGTTCATTTAATATTTGTAATTGAATTTCACACTTCTTATAACTACATGGATTGCAAGGGAAAAAATCCCTAAGTCTAGGCATGTCTAATTCATTATTCACTATTACGGGTTTGAACCAATAATTTTGGCAAAATGATTTGTTCTCTCAGTGGTTAGGAAGTGGTTGCACGTCGCTGTGATAATATAACCTGCAATATGAATGTAATATTGCATACAACAGAGAGGGAAGGTAAAACAGCTGTGTTGGGGGCCTGCACTTGCACTGAGTAATTGGCAGTTCCATAGCAGTTAATAACTTTTTTCTTTATAATAATATGAAGGTTCAAGTTTCATTAGTTGATGGGTATGTCTGTGTAGCACAATGCAACACTATGCTGAGAAGCCAGAGGTACCTCTGGTGTAGTTAGTGCAGTTGCAGGAAACTATGATGTTATGTCAATACACAGCCCTATCCGGGATAGTTAGAACAGTGGGAGTTCGCCACTTGGATACCATTTGTTTCACAAATCTTTAAATTGGTTGTCTAACATATGATCAGCATCTAGTCAGAGCTGATCATCAAGACTCCTTCTAACAGATAAACACCTCTGCAAGGCAGTTCTCTGTGGTCTAAGACAAGTGTTGAAGACAGGTAGGTTGAATTAACCTCCAGAAGGGCTTGTCTAAAATGGAAATGGGGAAAGCAACAGGAATTTACTGTCTTAAGAGTAGATAGTCAGCTTTTAGATAGATAATGCTGAGGTGAACCCCACCTGTTCTTATCAATAGATATGGACTGCCTTACCCTGCCCTTCTGAAGTTATTTAGAAGAGTATACTGAAATAATATACAGATGATCTTTAGCAGCACTTAGTGACACTACCCAGCAGGTTAAGACTTACATAAAATTCTGTGTCTGCTTTAAACTATGGAGGTACTACAGGCAGATTGTAATTCCTGAGCTGAACTATATATTTGTCACTTGAAAACAAACCTAAATTCATGTGACTACAAACATATCGTGGCAAAGATTGAAATTCCTCCATCTTTTAATCGAAACGTCGGATGGCTCCACTGTGATACTCTCATGCTTAGTCCAGTTAGCAGAAAAAAAAATGCTTTTAGTAAAATATTTGTTTTCTTCAGTCACAACAATTTCTTGATTGCATCAAGGATATTTTATCATTTCCTTTTCTGATGTGTATTTATCCATCATAGAAGCGCTTAGTGTGTGATCTCATTGGTCAGGTATAAATAAAATGGTGTGAGCACAAGGCAGTTCCTGTGCCCTGTGAGCTCCACTGGGCAGGGCCCACCACTGGGTCTATATTTGGGCTGGTGCAGAGCTGAGGGCTTCCCTGTGCAGGAACAATTCGTAGCTGTGCAAGGAAGCTGGTTCCCTCTCACAGCTTTTAGTGGAGAGGTTGTCTGAAAAAATGCTAAAATGTAAGCTCCCGGAGATATAAACAAAAGGTATTTTGTAAGCAGATGGCTACTTTTCTTGGCAGGATTGCTAAGGGAGTTGAACAAGCAGTGGTCTCTGATGCTGCTTTAAATGTTAAATTGCATTGAAATTTGAATGTTGAAAATAATAGAAAAATTTGAATGTTGAAAATAATAGAAAAATGCATTTAATTAATTTGAAAGTCTACCAGCTCAAGATGAGAGTATCAAATAAAGCAGTAGCTTCTGTAATTAATTCAAGATTCAAAAGATGAACTTCTGCATTTTTCTGAACCATAGTGCAGTGATACATCTGTGTTTCCCTGCACCAGCACTGGTGTGCCTTAGCTTCTGACCTCCTGGGCTATTAATATAATAACACATAGCCTTTCCCAGCATTTTCTAATCACATTAAGTATGCTTTGTATTTGGACAACAAAAATAACTCCCAAACAAGTCAAAATTTTGCATAGCAAAATGCTTGTAGGACTTGCAGAATTGATGTGACCTGCAATCACCTTTTGAAAAGAACTCCCACAAGCAGTGAATTTTGTGGATCTCCTTGGAGAGATGTGGCTCCAGAGCATGATACATCCTTCCTGTCTTGCAATACCTATATTAGCAGACCTTATTATAGAGGCTTTCCTCTACTCCCTTTGCAGGGAGCATCGCTTAGGCCTAATGCCTGACATATAGGCTGCTGAAAGTAAGTGATGTGAATGCCACCTGCACATTCTCTTGTCTCTGGCCTGCTGCCTAAGATCTCCGCTTCTTCCTGAGAATATATTTCCTGAAGGAAAAGCACGGAGAGAGATACTCCTTGCAGACTGGGAAACTGCTCTTGTGAACTTCTTCCTCAGGGATAAGCTCTATCTCTTGGTCTTGCCTGGCTTTGTACCTAGCTTGCAATGTAGAAAAGAGAAGAAGGAGCTTGAGGTGGGATCCTAACTATGTTAGGCAATCAATGCACATTGTAATCTGAGCAGAGATTTCTAAGTTTAAGTAGATGTAGTTTTTCTATAGTGGGCTTCCTGAGTACATATCTCCCTTCATCAACAACCTAAAGAAAGTGCCTAAATCTCCCGAGTTGTCTACGGTAGCCACCTAGAGCTGAATTGCAAGGTAATTGCCTCATTGAGATAGATGGGACATTTACTGTTGTTGAGAGAAACAATTGGACCTAGAGTATTATGAGGCTTTGCGAATGAAATGAGAGGTGGACTTAGCAGTGCTTGTCTTTGTGTGATGAAGGAGAGGTCATTAAGGAAAATCAGTTTTAGGGAGGAAATGCTTTGCTTCCTTTTAATAAAAAATAGTGTCTCCTTTGGCTTTTTTTCCCCCTTTTTTTTTCTCATGTAAAATTGGTTGAGTTAGCTTGGGAATAGATTAGCTATTTTAAAAGAAGTTGTTGATTATCTGTCTGCAATTCTTTTTATAAACCCCCTTCCTTAAATAGAAAAAGACAAAGTAAAGAATGGACAGTGAATTAGAAAATGCATTAAAGAAGATAGTTGATCAGCTTATCTTTTCAGCATATCCACTTTAGTCATATGCTCATATATTATTAACTCGACTGTAAAGCACTGCATCAAGGTTGCAATTGCACGTAATTCCCGGCATACACATTTATGTGGGTTAGGAGTTGCCTTTTAAATGACATGCTGATGCTTAAATTTGGAGAGGGAAACCAGAAAAAGTTATCTTGTTATCCATTAGCAAAGTTTCTTTACGTTAAATATATATATATATATATATATATATATTTCCAGCCTCTGGTGAGAAGATATCTTTTCTTGAGCCTTCATAAAGAAATAATGTAACATAGACACTTAGGATGTTACACCTTTTCTTCATTAGTCACATCTAAAAGGATCTCATTTGTAATCCTGTCTTTTTTTCCTCTAATTTACACACAGAGACAAATGTATAATGTCATTTAGTAACCTGCTGGCACAAAGGTTCCTACATGTGCAAAATAGTTTGGCTGAAAAAAAGAATTATTCCACTCAGATAAATATAATTTGGCTGCTATTGCTAATTGAACAGCTGTCTTTAAGGCAAAAGTCATAATCATTTATTATTACTGTTCTCTAAAAGTTCCTCTTTTTTTTTTTAATAGTTCAAGAGAGTGAACAAACTCGTGTGACTTCTGTAGGGATCTTTTTCAGTTTTACCTTCTCTTCCCTTTTGGCTCTTGATTATCTACACCTATTGTGCTTTAAAGCAAAGGCTGCATTTTTCTGATCACTTTTTGTCTAGTCCTTTTCCTCAGGTGTGCAGTCTAAAAAAAGTATTCTGTTCTGGAGAAAAAAAATGATGAAATTATGCGTTGCCTTATGGTAAGTGTATCGTTAATGGCAGATCACTTTTAAGGAATTCAATTAGAACACAGCAATAATGCAGTAACAGTGCTGAAGATTTTGAAGATTAATGTAGTTGATGGCTTCTATGGGACACAAAGTAAAATGATGTCTTTTGTACATGAATGATAAGTATTTAGATAAATAGAAATAATAGGTGTAAAGAATTGACTTGATGTGGTGTAGATGAAGGCAATCAAAGGATGAAAGTGTCAGCTCTGCTTTTCAATTCATCATTGAGTTGTGGTCATCTATCGCTGCTATTTTTTCTAATTGCTTCTTACTGCACAATTAGCCCATTTCTGTTGAGTTTTTTTCCATGGTGTTCAAGATGCCCTTTCCTGCAGTTGGCTTCCAGGCTTCATTGTTCAGCCTTTGGTTTCAAGTCATGTTCTGTGTCTGGTTTTCCACCAGTGGAATGGTTGTCAGTACAGACGTATTTATTTGAAAACAGTGCTTATTTTTAATGATACTGTTATACTATTGCACATTGGTTTATTTACTTTGATTTATAACAACAAACATTTGCATGATTGCATAAATAAGTAGCAAAAGGGACATTTTCAAAAGACTTTAGTGACCATAGATCTGGGAAAAAATGGTCCAGATTATTTGTGCCTCTGCTTCTGCTATGTTTTGCAATGCTATGAACTGTGAATATTTCTAAGTCATAGGTAGAAAACATAGAAAAGGGGGAAAGGAGGGCTTGCTCAATATTTGGATTGGTGTAAGAGTTGAGTGGAAGTTATGTTTATAATTATTCACAGAAATCATATGTAGGTATTTACTTATAAAGAGGTATAGTTGCAACTTGATCATGAGGATCTATTTAAATATTCCTCCAAAACACTTGCTTTACTGATTGACTGAAACAACTCCAAAGGAGATTATTTTTGCATATTATGTCATATCAGCCTTCTGAAGAAAACATTTTCTGTTCCTTTCCAGGGAAAATACAGCATCAGATTTGACTGTTACATACAGGAATACACACAGTGCAGTTCCAGTGATGTCGAAGAGAACAGATTTCAGCCCATAGTCTGGCAGCTGTCACATAAACTAACAGAAGCAAAGCAGTCCAGCACTAATCTTAATGCCAGGGCTGCACATTTACCCCATTGTGTCTACATGCAATGCCACAAAAGCTACAGGCACACAGTCCGTCGTGACTAGAATTTTAAAGAAGTTTGGTATTACGAATTTGTAGAAAAAAAATGAAGCTTTCTATCTTAAGATATCTTAGGTTATTCTATCTTAAACATATCCCTGGAAAAACTGGGACTGTGACACTGTGGCTTTGCACAAAGGATGTTTAAGACAGAAGAACTGTGTGTAATTAGAAGGCTAAATTCTGAAAACACTTTGCATCTTTATTTCTTAGGGAAAAAAAGAGATTGTTTTCAAATGTTGCCTGTGTTGTTTCATAACCTCTGTGAGTTTTTGGTACAATTCTGCCTTATTTTTTGTAAAAGCAACAAAAGACTTAGTAGAGTTGCGGCTGGTATTCAGTTCATTTTTATATAGATAAAACCTGTTTCATGTACTCCTTTACGAGAATTAGTTGAAATTCTGAAATGCTAATGTGCTTCTAAGATGTGGCCTTTTGTTATTAATCAGTCTCGAGCTTATCTTTGTTGTTTATTAAGTGTTCCTTTTAGTGGCCAGCAACTGTAATTTCAGTCGTGAGTCATGCTGATGTATTGTCCAACACAGCTACATAATATTTTAATGTGTGAAAAAAGGCTTCTTTAATCAATAAGAAAGTAGCTGGATTCTTTTCTGGAGTCAGTGCAATGAACTAAGTAAAAAAACCCGAGGATTTGCTTGTGCAGAAGGGAATAAAACCACCCTTAGAAATACCTCCCTGGTACTTGTGCCACCTTACTATCCAGATAAGATATGGAGAGAGTCTTGGCAGAGGATGGATTTTTTTGTGTGTTGTGGTCCCTTTGGTATTCAGAGGAGTCGACAGGGCCATGTTTGCATAGTTCTCACTCTGCTGCAGTTCATAGTGGGAGCCATCTCAGCTCACTCTGGGAGCAGAGGAACAGCATGTTGGTTTAATGCAACTTTTCTCATTCTTCCCTTCAGTTGTTTTGACTGTAAGCTCTACTTGGTGGAGAGCTGGTCAGTACATTTGCAAAACATTGTTTTACTAATTCTTTTAGAGCAAAATCCCCAGATGAAAAATACAGGGGCTGAATAAATAATGTTGGTTGGCTCAGTGTCTGCTATCTACCAGCAGGTCCAACACAATTTTTTTCTTTGTTTGTGGCAATAAGCAAACTAGGACATTAGACACTGAGAAAAGGGGAGAAAAACTGTTTTATTAATTATTCAGTAATCTCCAGAGTCTCAGTGTCATTTTGAGTTAGTGTACATCCCAAAGAAATTATTAAACACTTCACAGTTCAACAGTTATTGCCAGAGCATGAAAAAATATCCCAAGGAACTGAATTTCCCATAACTGCCTTCATGTGTCTATATTCCCACTACTACTTTCCACTTCTCCTACACCGGAAAAGCACAGGACAGGTACATACAGGCACATACACAAACAGGCTATAAATAGGCTGGTAAACCATTAAAAAAAAAAAACCCTGAGTACTGAAGGTCAATCAGCTGCAGTGGTGAATTCTTAGAATACTTCCTGGCATGGCTTTGGCCTCTGCCAGCTACCACACCAACGCTTCCCAGACATTACTCGGGAGTTAGCACAGGCTACAAACAATTTCTCATATGCTGTTAGCCTACAGCAGCCCAGCCTAAAGCAGCCCTTTGCTGGAGGGTGACAAAGTTTAATACTGTGGGCTCGAGGTGTTCTTGCCAGATGGCCTCGGTGCCAGAGAGTATGTTTAATATTCTAGCCATGTTTACTTCAGTAGTGTAGACATAGGCATAGACTCTCTTTGAGAAATATATCATGACCTATAGCCCTAATAAACCTCTCTTTTTTTTTTGTACCAGATGTTACTGGCTCTACTGCATTGAGGTTTATAGAAAGTTCTCACAAGTCATACCAGTCAAACTTTTGAATTAAGGTGAATTCCCAGCTGGAATTAAATCAGGAGTTAATAAAACTTCCTGTAGTTTTCTGTGCAAAATATTGTGCCTTTAGTCATGGTAGCACTGTAGTTTTTCCAAAAGTTTTTTTTTTCTTTTTTTTCTTTTTTTTTCTGAAGCAAATAGATGACTCAAGACTTGTAGACCTCAGAAATATATCTGGTGGTGTATTGGCAAATTGCCTGTATGTGCTGTGGTTTCCAGTTTGCTTTCTTGGGCTTCTGGGTTGATTCCATCATCCATATGCTTTTTATCCTTGGCAATGCTAGAGCCTTATAGTGGTGATAACTTTTCTTCCATTTTCCTTGCAATGCTTCAAAGAAATACTTGATGCTGACCATGCATGATAGAGTGGATGATAAAGTTAACACAGCTAAAAATCCTTTTAACACATAATAATCAGACAAGGTAACTATTTTTAATACTATGTAGAATTACTTTGCAGGTTTTATGTTAACAAATGTGGGAAACTGTTGTCATGGAAAAAGTGGTGGTGGGGGTGAGTGAAAAAATGCACTTAACTTGTATGAAAGAAAAAAGAAAGGATTTATTAATATGGACAATGATTTCACGAGATTCTGTGGCAAGGTTGCTTATTATTTATACATGGAGGCTCAAGATAATACACAATTGTCTTGGGATACCCTCCCGTTGGGTCACGAGGTTCAGATTGGACCCCCTTGCTGTCCAGGCTCCTTCTGAGAGGAGTCTGGGTGCGGCTGGATCCAATCCTAGTCCCAGACCTGGTCAACG
>JAUBOD010000140.1:4134134-4163413 GCA_032353885.1 Nothura maculosa
TTTTTTTAGCTATCATAAGAGAACAAGCTGCTAACTTCTAGAAGGCTTTACAAAGTTTCTCAGAACTGGGGTTCAGTTTCTTGAGGAGTTTTCTGTTTAGGCTTGCTTTTCTATAATAATCACTACTTTAGGTTGAAGTTTCTCTGAAAATTTTTCTTAAAACGGTTTCCTTTCTCAAATCCCATCTTAATTCTAAAGCTGTTAGGGCTATAGTGCTTATCTTGGTTTTGTTTCTTGTCCTATTCTTAATCTTTTTCAAGGGATCTTTCCTTTCTCACAAAAAGATGCTTTTGGCATATTATAGAATCATTCATGGTTGGAAAAGACCTCCAAGGTCATTGAATCCAACTGTAAGCCCTTCAACATCGTGCCTATTAAACTATGTCCTTAAGTGCCTCATCTATAGGTTTCTTATGTTAGCCAACTAGTCAGAATTCTTTTTGTCTCTAAATAACATGTTTACCCTAAATAACTGTTCCTTTTTTCCAGTAGGACATATTGTTAGCGCTGAGTTGCAGTATTTCTGAATATATATGAATTAATTGCATGATTTTTCCTAGTTATCTGATGATAACCGATGAGTGTAGGAATGTGTAAACTGAAAAAGTCTGGACACAAGTGTATACAAAAATAAATTGAGAGTAATAGTAAAAAAATAGAATTTTTTGCCTGAGGAAACATACTTACTTAGTAAGAATCTGCATGTATGCTCAACCAAGGTGACCATACTCCCAGTCCTGCATGTCTTATAATTGTGAAGTAAAATGCAAGTGAAATAAAATGCATTAGTTTTAGCCACCTGCATGCTATGGTTCACTCTGGGACTGGGCTGAGATCAATCATTGCTGAGTTCATGAATAATAGATGAAATCACAGGAATTTGGTCACTTGTGATTCTCTGTCCATCCAATAACTGTCTGCATAAGCCAATAGCTCCTAATGTGTTACTGTCTTTTACCATTTCTCTCCTGTTGTGCTCCTCTTCTGCCCCTTTCTGTCTTCCTACGTCTCTTTCCTCTCGTCACTCTGCCTTATATATCTACATATATAGATTCCATTGGTATATATCTGCATATATAGGTATTCCATTGGTATAAAGTAGGATCCTACTAAGACTTCTGTCACTGTCATGCTTTCACTTTGCCTTTTTTTCTTATTTAAGTTTTCTTGATATTCTTTTTTTAGGAGGCTTTTCATTTAGGGACCTGTTTTCAATTAATCTCAAAGTGCTGCCTAAATAAAAATCAATGACAATAATTAACATTAATTCTCTTGTTATGAGAATTGCTTTTAAATGCTTTTAAATATAATCAGCATTTCAAAATAATTTTTATAATCTTTATATGGATGAAGACGAGAGGCTGAACTGAAAAAATCTTTACTATAGAATCTTTGTTATACAAAACTGTTTTAGATACTGTGAGAAATTCCAAATAAATTAAATCAATCTGTGTCTTTAAAAATTACTTTTAATATCACAGAAACATCACTGATTTGTGTTCAGTCTGCATAAAAATACAATTTTCGGCAAAGGAAAAATGCTATTTATTCATTTTATTAAATAAAGTCTACTGCAATAAACTCCTATCAAGGAAGAATGATATATATTTTAATAACAGTTACTGTTTAAGAAATGAATCAACTACAATATCAAACCTATGCAGAACATACAAATAGACCATATACATTGTAATTATGACTGTTTGAATAGAAGTAATTTTTGAATATAGTCAAAGAGTGATGCTTTCATCTGAACAATTCATTTTTCTTGAAAACTAAAAATAGCTTCTTATTCAGTTAGATTATCTAGCAATGTTGCATGGAAACCATTTTTTGCTATTATTGTTACTTATGTAACCATGCTTTCTCCTAGACACTGGCTTCAAGCTGAAGAGCACAGTTGTATTTTTGTTAAATTAACATTTTAAGGTCAGGTTGCTTGTACTTTTATTACTTTATAGACACTTGCAAGTATTATTTCACATAACCTCTACTCTTATAGCATAATGAAAGTGTTCTCAGTAAGTATAGGAGTTTGACTTCGATCTTCTATCCTTAGTCAAGTTGTAAATTATAACTTTTGTTGTGAGGTCCCTATATCCCAGCAGAATGATATTAGGATAAAAATGTAGGAGATGAATTTAAATAATTTATATATATATATATATAAATGGTGATAAATAGCTGTTCTGTTCTGATTGAAAAGGTATATCCCAGAGTTGATGCATTAGGTTCTGTTTTATTCTTGTTCCACATGAATAGCTTTGGACAGTTATAGAGCCACTTGAATTTTGCTAATTTGAATCTTTGGGTTTCAGTTGTGTTTAACATGTAATTTCTTCTTCTTTAGGTTAATAAAGATTTTTTTTCTGTCTAGGAATTTATTTTCTGGATCTTTAATTTCTGTGTGATGTACTATGATGTTTACATGGGTCACTGGATTCTCTATATGGCTTTATAAATTTTAATTTTCCTGCCTTTCCCCCAGGTTTTGGAGCGTCACATGTGTCTACCTCTCTAGTTTCCCAATATTCCCATAGTCTGCATATAATAATTTCTGCTTTACTCCTTGCAGACCTACATACTACAAAGCTGCAATAAATAGGGCATCGGTCCTGAGTGTCTATTAACATAGCATCTGCATCTGGCACAACTGTGGTGTGCCAGATCTTTATTATAACTACAGAGATGCCTCACTGACTGGGTAGGAGAGTATAGTTGCTAAACCAAAGAGAGATGAAATCCATGTCATAGTAACCTTTAAGCAAATCTGTTGTCAGGGCAGAATATCATATTAAAGGGTTCCTCTCCCTTATGAAGAGCACTCTTAGAAGAGTGTTAAATACATTGGTTATATACCAAGAAAGTCTGTATTGAGATAACAAAGACCCTAAGAGATTCTGGGCTTGTAAACTGATTCTACCCCTTTATTTTAAGAGCAACTCTAATCTGCTGATCTTGAGACAATGATGTTATACATTAGTGTGAGTTTGAATTCATCTGGTTTGACCACTATTGTTGTCCTGAAAATGTCTTTTTATGATATTGCTGACGGTAAAAACCTCCTTGCCATTTGCCTCAGAAAGGTCTATCTCTAAACCAGGTGGAACTGAGCTCAGTTCCACCACTTTAATGATCTTCTTACTCCATTGTTTTTTCTGAAGCTGTGTTAGCTTATAGTTAAGCATAAGGATTAGGGCTCCAAATCTTATTTAGTCATTTCACATTCTTTAAAAATCTTTCAGAGCTTATAAGATTCTTCTTACTTACCTAATTACCAGCAAGTAATATCCCCAAATGCCTTTCTGCTTCTTTTCATGGCCCTTCTCAGCTACATCTCACTTCAGATGACATTCATTTGAAGTTTCTAAAACAGAGCATTTTTGGACATGCAGCATGGCAGAAAGTGCAAAGAGACTCCACAAAATGTAATTAACAGCTATTAATCCTCAGCCTTGTATCTTACAGGTGGTTTTACTGACCTCTCTGAAATCCAGGCCAAAATAAGGTTTGCTAATGAAAAAATAATATGTAGCATCTGGAAAAGAAACAAGAGCGTATCTTTTCTGTTAGGGATTTTCTGTTTGTCTGTTTGGGTTCTTGTATCTAAAGGACCTTAAGCACAGAGAGAGAGAGCAGAGAACAACAGCAATGGAAAGACAGCAAAGACTTGAGTGGTGAATAGCTATGAATTTGTGTCATTCCATTCTTCTATACCAAACTGTGCTTTAAGAAACTCACTGAATTTCTGATTTCCAAAAGAAAGATGGTATAGGATCAAAGACAAAAATCTCACTGAAATGTTTCCTCTGATATTACAAGGAAAATTTCAAATGCATAGCTTCTCTCCCCTAAAAAGCAGATTAAGAATTCCAAATCAGCAGAAGAATCTCAATTGTGCAATTTCCTTCAGATACAGGGCTTTTAGTCCCTCTGCATTTACAATTCACCTATAGAGAAGCAGCCTGACAGGACTGCTGTGCACAGCTATTAGATTTAATTGCCATTGCTTTACTTTGCTTTTCTTTAACCAGAACTTGTTTGTGGCTAAAAATAGACCTTTCCTTTCTGATGTAGATATAACATCTGTAGGAGCTTAACAGGTTACGTACTGTTTGCCAGCAGAATAGTGATTTACAAAATACTCACAAGGGAACAACTCTCTTGCAGGGAACTTAAGAATTCTGAGTGGCAGGATTGTTCTAGATGATCAGACCATATTTGTGGCTTTAAATATAATTTCTAATTCTGTAGTCCTTCTGCTCTTCATCCTTGCTTTGCATTGCTTTCATTTAAACAGTTGTTTTGGCAAAAGATGCACTTTTATGTTCAGAAAGGAACCTCATTAAACCTCATGGCCATCTCATTAAGTATAAACGCTCAGATAAAATCTGATTACTGTGTGGTGGTAACATCTTAGATAGTGAGTAAAGTGAAACCCACAAGAAAAGAGAGAGGAGAGCTATGGTGTCCCATCTCCATCCTGACCTGGGGACCTGTTTCACCAAACAGCTGACAAGTTTTGTCAACTCACTCTTTCGAAAGTCCATCCACAATTGCATCTGTCATAACTGACAAACTGTTTCACTGATTCAAGTAAAGGAAACTGAAGCTTACTATACATTGAACTTGCTCCTACGGAAAATAAACTAAAATTTGCTAGCGGAAACTCTCAGTCCATCTGCTTCTGCCATATATTTCCATTTTTTCCTTTCTATTTTTTTATGATAAATTATCATAGCAAGCATATCTTTTTTTTTCCTCTGAATTCTTGTTTACCCAATTGCTTAATCTCTTCTTACATGTTTGTTAGAATATGCCAGAAAAAGAATGACTTTTGTTTTCTAATAGACTATAGTCCCAGTAATACAATGTGCAGAAAATAGTTTAAAACTCCTCAGGGTAGCTCTATACCTTCGTTCTCAAGATAATAGAAATACTAATATTGTCATCTTAGATACCTAAAAGATGTAGGCTGACCTATGTGCTACTCATTAGTAGTTGAGAAAGTCATCTTTTTCTTAGATATACATGTATATCTATGTATACAGTTTTAAAATATTTTTTTCTATTGCTTGTGAAAGTTGCAGAACCAGACTGATAGCCTTGAGGGATGTATTCTCCTTTTAATGCACAGGACATGTACCAGCAGTGAATGCCATGCCAATATTTTGGGTAAATAGGATGGGAGGCCGCCTAAGGGACCTGATTCCTAAGAATAGCAAGATATTCCTGGAAACCAAACCTGGTTCCCCTCTGGCAGTGCAAAGTAAGACTCCAGGATGCTAAGCAGCACGGGAGCCGTTATGTGCTTTCTTGTAATCAGCAACTGGACTGCAGTAAGAGGCATCTTTCATTCTCTGCCAAAACAGACG
This sequence comes from Nothura maculosa, assembly GCA_032353885.1. Taxonomy (NCBI): domain Eukaryota; kingdom Metazoa; phylum Chordata; class Aves; order Tinamiformes; family Tinamidae; genus Nothura; species Nothura maculosa. Next base: position 4,139,510 of record JAUBOD010000140.1, read on the forward strand.
AGCAAGTGTCAAGGGACTTCTAGAAACAGAGAGACAAAGCAACACTCTGGGTGAATAGAATTTTTCCAACCTTGTTAACCTCTGACAACGCGTGGAGAAGAGAGGTTGGAAGCGAGCCGAAGGAATAAAGATAAAAGTAGGGGGGCAGAGGAAATGGAGGCATGTTAGAAATGAGAGAAACTATCACAGGGGAGAGAAAGGTGGGGAGAGACACATTTCTCTCCAAAGAAATAGGGAATTCCCAATAACTTTGACGTTAGAAAATAGTGTTATGAAACATGCATGTGTAGGATAAGCAAATTCTACTGGAATATTGCTTGTTTTTTCTCTTGATGTGATCCTGAGGGAGTACTTTGGTTTATTTTATTGTAGCTAGTGATGTGATAAATTGTTAGTTGAAAAGACATTAGGGTCAAAAATGGTCTGTTTAAACAATATCTCCTTTAATTAATCATCAGATCATTTAATAAAACACACTGTAACAAGTAACTGTTTCCCTAGATTGAAAACAATATTCAGCAAGAGGAACTCTCATTTCAAGATACAATTAAATCATTCCTGCTAAAAACAAATATCCTTAGCTTCCAGATACTTTGTTGTTTTCCAAAGATGTTACTAGAGGGTACCTTCTCTTCCAAGGGAGTTTTTATCTTCCTGACTCCCATTTCTTCAAACAACCAAACGATCAAATACTGAATAAAATACACATGTGGTATTTTTTTTCTGTGGATTTTCAAAATTTAATTTGATTAAAGACAATGGTGCTAACATTCACAAAAACAGTATGATTACACAGAACGTGAAGAGTCAGACTGAGATCTGCTCTGGAGCTCATTTCAGAAGCCTGGGGTTCTTAAGGGTGGCAGTGGACATATGAGAGCAATTTGCCATATAATCTCTCTCTGTAGTTTGTATAGAAAGTAGCACCTATCTAGTCACAAATGCAGAATTTTCCACATCCCTTACTGATATAATTTTGCTTGTGTCTGTAGGAAGCCATGTCTAGGGGCAAAGTGGTAATTTGTTCTCTATGAATTTGGCCTCCCAGCTGAGCTTCCTCACAAAACGATGTAATGGAGGCCTTATTCAACAGATCACTTAGGTGTATGTTCAACATGGTGTATGTAAATTGTCTTCTTGACTTCAGTGAGAACCCTTCCCAGGATTAAAGTTAAGAATGTGCTAAAATATTTTGGAAAGTGTCAATTTATTTAGACAAATAGAAGTGCAGAAAAAGTAATCCTATTCTTTCAGAAGTGGGTCCTTACTCCCGCTTGTGATATGCCCTTTAGGACTTCATTAAGCAGACCTAGATATTTCATATAAATGAACCACACGATATAGTGGTGATTCTCACTCTTGTAACCACCACTAAATTATAGAAGTGATATACAATGCAAAGGTTTTGAGCTGTCCATTTTTTCATGCTGTTTCTAAAAATAAATACATTTGAAAATCTCTAGGAAGGGACTCTTCTACCAGTTATTACATTATATCTGTAGAAATGATAATTGTTATCGGCTGTTCCATGCTTGCCTGAATATTTCTCCAGGTTTTCATTTTGCAGCTGTTACAATTATACTCATTATACAAATAAATACACCCTGCACTTGTGTACCAAATTACTTTTGTTTGAAGAATGTACTTACTAATGGGGCTTTTTCAATACAAATTAAGCCAACTTGAACTATTTAAGTTAATTTATATGATAGACCTTAGCTATGAAGCTTAGCATTTTTGTCTTGATTGTAAACAAGGATAACTGGGAGTACACTCATTATTCCTCTGAAGCCTCCCTACTGAGCAGATGTAGCGAAGTTTTGTTTGTTTAGGGTTTTGAAAGTTTACAGTTAAATCTAAGTCTACACAAACTATCCATGGACATACTTGAGTAGAAATATTTTTCAGATGCCTTTCTTCTTCTCAAGACACTAGGACTGAGGAAAAGTAAGTGTTCCACAGGTTTTCTACACTGGTACAAATAGCCTTTTCTAGCCACAGATAAGGAGAGGGGGTGAAAGATGCTAGTCCCAAATTTCTCTCCTTTTCCTTTCAGAAGCAGGAGAGGATATTCCAAGTAGAAAGACCAAATTAGGAGTCATAAACCTGCCTGGTTAGCCTGGTCTGTGGATGAAGAAGGACTTTAAAGGACTTTGCTTCTTTTTGCTCTTGGCTTTCAAAGTGTGCCAAGAGCAAACTCGGAGGGGAATAGTGTAAAAAAGCATGCACAGTTCAAGCGAAGGATTAGATGAAGCTGTAAAGAAGTAAGATAACTGTCGATAAGCACCTGTCTGGAATTCCAGTGGCTGGTTATCTAAAACAGACTGGGCTTTCCCCAGTAGAGCCCTGTGTTGAGTAGTTGAGGAACTATTTCAGAAGCTCAGAAGAAGGAACTATTTCAGATGGTCAGGGGAAGAGCTGAGTTTTAAATGCACACATTTTTACTGAATATCTTTCTGGAAAGATTTATTCAGCATTGCCTATAATTAAGATAAGATATTAGCTTGAATTTCTTTCTTTTGATAACTAGTACAGAATAATTTCAATTCTTTGTGTGTGTCAGGCAGTTAAATTCAATCGTGAGTTCGCTTGTTTAGGTCTAAACTAGCAGTTGTTGTTCACTGTCAGTATACTTTTAGCTGATCTTAGGTGTCATATGGATCTAGAAGTTTGGTTCACATTGATCAGCGCTGAACAATATTTAGATAAATAAGGAGCACCATATCTGCCAGGTCATACATATTTTTCTTTTTTAGGGCTACAACTTATTTTATTTCTTATATTTCCCCTCATAACTGCTAATACATGTCCAGAGTAAGATTCCAAGGCATACCCTTGTGCTACGCGAGCTTACTTCAGTGTCCTTTAGTGATACTTTCTTTCCTTCTCTGGCTTTCCTCATATCTTTCTCATTTTCCCTTCAAGTCATTTTTTAAAGTATAGATACTCAAACAGGGTTTTTTTTGGACACTAAGTTTGAAGTCAGCGCTCTCACACTGGGAATCCTTCCACCAGTCCTTCTCCCTGTTTCATCACAGCAGCTTTATTCTGTTCATCATCTGCATGTAGCTCCATTTTGTCTGGCTGATTTGCTTTAGAATTTCATCACATTGCCCTGCAGATCTCCACAAGGGGAGATGTCTTCGTCTGCTTCACCGTCACCTGTTTGTTTCTCACACAAAAATGTCCACAACTTTTTTAATCCAGCCCTTTGTCATCACTAAGTTTCAGTCTGCTCCTAACCCACTACATCTGGAATGCCAGTGTGAGACCTTCAAGTTTTGGTTCTCTGAATGTGTTGAGATGATAATTACATAAGAAAAATTGACTATTATTTTAACAATAGTAAAAGATTAAAACAATAAAAAGTAAAATTATTTGTGCTTGAATTTTCTCCCTAACATCTCTTTGCATGTCAGCATAAACAGTAGGCGATAAAACTGTGCATTTATGTCTACTCTGTAACAAATACAGTATAATTTAAACTAAGACCTTTAGATGTTGATTTAATATTACTTTCTATTAGTAATAAAGGAGTCTTTTTTTTTATAAATGATATCAGTAAATACTATTTCAGTTTAACATTTTTGCTTGCTGCTTTTTTATCTCACTTTTTTATTTAACCTATTGTCATTTAAAACAAGGTGCATTCATATTGTGGGAATGTAAACGTCCATATTCAAAAGAAAAGTCATTTGGTCTGCTCTAAAAATCATCTGCTTCAGTGCTAATTTTACCTTATTGTGGAAGTTAAACCTTAAATGTGTAATAAAATGAGAGAGCCACAGCCTCTGTCAATAGCCTGGAGAAGTTGTTTTGTTTGCCTCAAAATAATTGGGTGACTTGCTCCTTAGAACCAGGGCTCTTCAGTTATCAAGTTAGTAAGAAAGAAAAGAGAATGTTAGAGAAATCACATAGTGGTTTAGCTGTGTAGGATCTGTAAGTGGCAGCTTGCAGGAGCTCCTGAAGCTCGTAGCAGACTTGAAGAAAGGATGGTGGTGTCCTTTAGGTTCATGAAATAATTACTTTGAAAGCTGTTGACACTGAGAAGACTGGGAACCATTTTTTTCAAAATTCTTCTGAAAGAAAAAGAATCCAGAGGTCCACATGTCTAAGAAAGAGAGCAGTTAGTATTTGGAATATTTTAAATTCCTTTTCCTTATGGCTTAATGCAAGAAGCCTATGAAGGGCTTTACCAGTAGTGTACAAACAGTGAGAATATGTCTTATGCCTTCAAAGTCTCAATTATTAGCTATATGTTGTGCATTCATTAATTGATGAAAGGAAACCACTAAATTCTGCAAAGAAGAAAAGCAAACATCCTTCTTTTCTCCCTTCCCCTCCAGTACTATATGTGCATAATGAATTTCTTTAAACAGCCCAGATTTCATGGTTCATAGAATGAAGCCTCTGTGGACTATGCCACTACTACTGCCTGAATTCAAAAGACAGTTTAGTATATTTCCAGAGAAATCTGTGGACTTTAGCAAAAATGCCTTATTAAAGTCAAAAATAGCAATTGTAGCCCATGTTAATTGCATTATGTATACTTCAACAACTGATAGCCATTGACCTGTATGGAACATTTCCAGTTACAAACTGATTAAAAATGCTTCAGGCATTCATTCAGTTTTAAGGGGAAGCACTGATGCCTGATGTAATGATATGACCAATGCAAAGTGAATGCGAAGCCCTCTAAGCAGAGTGGTACAAATATAGACAGCCAAAAGGCCATGCTTATCAGCTATGAATGCTGAGAGCAGGTTTCACAGCTATGAATAATACTCAGCTGGGTAGTTATCCTCAGCACATTCACATGTAGCTCAGTGTAGAGGGGCTAATTTATTTCTGGGCTGAACTGAATGCATTTTTATCAATATCTTAGTTTCCTTGGTGATGCAAGGAGTTACAGGCATGTCCCATTTGAATTTGGTAAGTGGGAGAAAGCATCAGTGGATAGTCATTGCTGTGCATTCATGTCCTCCTCTAGTCCTTTGCCAGTCCTGGCTTAGAGGATCCTGAAAGGTTTGAGACTCCATTTCCTGCTATATGCTTGAGAATACAGAAGGTGTGTCCCTTTTCTGACTATAGTCCTTGAGGTTTTTTATGTAAAATATAGCAATTTACATAATTAGGATACACATTTAAGGGCCAATAAACATGGGAAAATAACAGTGTTTGACATACTGTAGAGCCCTGAAGGCTTTAGAAACTTAGCTTTGCTGTATCTAAATAATGTAATTGTCATAAATTGATGTTACCATTTCTGTATCTATATATACAGATTTGTTAATAAAAAACAAAGGCTGACATATATGCTGCATGCCGAACACCTAGATAGTAACATTTTTCCCGGTTGCTTTGGGTCTTCTTTATACACCAGTCTTTGTATAACTTATAACCCTGTCCCTTGACCATTCCTCATGCCAATACTGCTCTGAGGGGTTAGGATGAATATATTTCTGAATTATTCTTTAAATTCTCTAGTCATTGTTTTTTAGCCTTATATCTATTAAAATTCAGAATATTGATGCTTATTTTCTGTGGTAAATAAACATCATAAAACTAAATAAAAATTATCAAATTAATAAAAAGAGTAAAACAAATGTAGACTACTTAAATATTAAAAATAAGACTATAATTAGCAAATCCCCCTTGTCAGTGTCTCTATCTCTTCCATACTAACTTTTAAAAAGAAAAATATTTGCTAATGTTTTTAAGCAGTAATAATTCTTACAGGGAAAAATAAGTTTGGTATATGTGGTGGGTTTCTGATCAGTTTTTAAAACTGGAAATAAAAGTTAGGAGAAGCGGCAATAAAGAGCAATGAAGATTCTGACATTATTGTTTGTAAGTCAGTAGTTTCCTTGTTTCCAAACTCAATGCAAGTCAAATCAACTTCCTTACCTCACTAGTCCTTTCAAACCACTTTTGTTACAGATTGCTCATGGTGTTAGTCAAAAAACCAGAAAGATATGATAAGAATATGACTAGATGGAAGGAAAATTGAGTAATTTTGGTTAAGAATAAGGTAATATCCCCATCTGTTTTTCTTTACTTAGTGGGACCAGAAAGGATGTTATATAGATGTGAGAATGACATGCAAATTTGATTATGGAGTCCAATGCATAATAAACCTCCAGGTTGAACAAATAGAGAAATTCAACCCTTAAAGAAGTATTAAAATGGGGCAGTAGCCATTCCTGATCTCTATTTAAAACAAATGCTCTGTGACCCTGTGACCCACATGTTATGTAATCTTCTCTTTTCTTCTTTTTTTTTCCTCCCTTAAGAAGATTCTGCTCTGTTGTTATAACAACTTGGTAGCTTCATCAAAATAACAAAACCAAACAGCTAACCTAGACCGTGGAACCTCAGTTCACCCCCTTTTACTCTGCTCTTTATTTTCTTTCAGTGATAGTTTTATGTAATGTGCACAGAGACTTCGCATGGCCCTCCACACAAATAAAAGTTTCAGCCAGAGAGTACTGAGCAAAACTGTTCATCCCTCTCAGCTCTTCCATTTTGCTAGTTGATGGTATGACAGAGTAGGTTAGTGTATGGCATATGATTTTAAACAAATGAAACAAACAGCATACATTCACACTGTGAAATTCAATTATATTATTGTGTAAATTGGATAGGTTTTTCTCTTGTATTTTATACTTTCCTGGCAATAGTTTATCCAGTATAATTAAATGCATAAACAAGGGAGAGTGAGCTGCAGGATTATGTAAGAATTGCTTGGGATTTACTATGTGCCACTGGAAAACAACCAGCAGAGTAGCATTTCCATTACTGACATGACTTGTACATCCTTTTCCTTGGAGAATCTATTTCAGATCTCACAAGTATTTTATTTTAATAGTATGACAGGGAGGTGGAGGAGACTTAACTTTGGATAAATCCAGAGAATGATGTAGCAGCCCCAAGTAAGACAGTTGGTCTATTGCTTTCCTTTTCTCAGAGGATCCCAGCTTGGTTAGACAGTAATTGTCTTCCTTCTCTCAGTAGCAGGGAGAAGCAGGTGTGGACCATGAATTAACACTAGCTCATATGTGGAAATATGTAAATAAACTCAGAGGACTTTCCAGTTAAAAATGAAGATGCCACAGAGAGTCTTTTCAAGTCATTTCATTTCTTTAGTACTATTGTTTTTTCATGAACTTGGAACATTGCTCTTTATAGGATTTGAAAGAAAGGCCAGTAAAGATCATGGTCTTTTCTAATATATCCTTTGGCTTGTAAACTGGTTAGGTTAGCATTCTAATTTTCTGTTTGATCTCTATTGGCTTCTTTTGGAGCATGGTGATTTTTTCTTAATAGATGAAAATGTTATTTCTCTTTTTTGATAAAAATTGAGATTTATTCAGAAAAACAATAGAATATTGAAATAGAAGAATTTTCATTTTGCTTTATACTCCTTCAGGAGCGTTTTTTCTATGTATTAACATTCCAGAGTCGGTTCCTTTCTTTGCTGAAATGCAATTTAACTCATTTAGAGGACTGAACCATGAACGTAGATTGCTCACAGATAGGAACCTTAAATATTTCTGTCCTATGTGAAGGTGGTGTACTTTGCATGTAACACTACAGTGGTTACTGGAGCAAGAATAGGAGCCCATTTTGTAGGCTAATGTCTTAATTATCTGCTGATAGGGTTAACTTTCCAAGTACTTCCTTGTGGATCTATGAGTGTATAAAACTTAGTGGTATAACAAGAAGCCTTAGAGATAAGAGTAGCTCAAAAGGCATTTCAGGACACACTTTAAAATACTCATGGGAAGGGACACATCCCGAGAAACCTGTTGCCGATCCGGGGTCGGCAATCCTCGTTCGCTAGCTGGACTGACCTGGGGCTCCGCTCGTCCCAGGGCCATAGTGCATAGACCCCAATATGAGGATGCAGCAAAATGGCGTTTATTGCACCATTCAATTTGTATATATACTCCCAGCACGGTGGGGAGATCCACCTGCTGCCCAATTAGTCGTCATGGGGTTATCAGTAAGGTAGTTAATTATGCCCCTAACTTCCCGTGACATCGCTAGATCTTCCAAACGCCTTTCCCTATGCTCTGTGCCCTATGCTGTACTACATCATGACTTCAGCTAAGCTCTCTATCTTATTAAGCCCCTAAAAAGCATGATAAATTCCCACAGAAACCTGAATTCAGCTCTCTACAGCTCAAGAGATGCTACACCAAAAAGTACGTATCATCACTGCAAAACGTCCTTCTGAGTAAAAAAGTTATATCTTTTTGTTTTCTATCTTCCATTTACTGTGAGTGGTTCAAGGCCTAAATCTTAGCTTCTATTACTCTGATTGTGTTTAAAATATGTTAAATGTCTACTCAGTTAAATACTGTCTCATTGGAATCCTTCCTAATTGATAGTTTATAGTTGGTTTTGATTCTTCTAGATTGGAGATTAAAGAGATGTAACTTGTCATTACATATGCTAGTGTGGGCAGTCTCCCATATATTTTGGCACTGAACCAGAGAAAGAGGCAGAGGAAGACCTGTGTGGCTCTCACTCTCCTACTCAAGTTTGGGTAGGAAAGAAGAAAATGATGGATTTTCTATTCCAACCTTTCTTCACATCTGGCTCACAGAGGAGAGCAGAAGAGTAGGAGTGGCAAGAATAAGCTGTCTGCAGCAAAGCAGTGTTAGTGGAAATCAGTGTTCTCATTTGGAGGTGATAAGTAGGAAAAGTATCGTAAGTCTGAACTCATTACTCTCTACACAGACCACTAATTCTTTTACTGAATTGTCAGTAAAAATACTGATAATTTGTTATCTCTTTTTCTTTTTTTTTTTTTTTGCCCCTCAACATTAGTGACCAATTAAGAAGCACTATCTTAACTTCTGAATTCTGAGGAAGGAGGAAGAAGGGAGAAATAAAGCAAAACTATCGCACATTTAGCTTAAGTAATCTCAACAGAAAGGGGAAGGTAATTTACAGTTTTACAACTAGCCTTCTAAACCTGTCTGCTGTTTAAATAAATATATGCTATTACTTAAAAGCAAACTGTTTCTGATCCCATGCTTTATGTATTTCTACCAAAACTGATATACGTAGCTTTATTAATTTTGCTTGGTGTTGCTGCTGGGATACCTGACCACCAGGAAGTCATAGCAATGCATGATGTGGCTAATGCATAAAACATAGGAAATCCTGCCTCCAGATTTGCAGGTTTGTTTGTTCATTTGCTTGTTTCCGTTTTCCCTAGTACAGTTCATGAGTGGATGATGTGCACTGCTGTGTGATTGAATCTGTTGGTTGCCTAAAGCCTTCAGTTTGATCTACACATGCTGGAACACCACCACCACCACCACCCAGCCTGGCATCAGTATAGCAAGTCTTCTTACATTAACTTCTTTCAGGGGAAGGCAAACTGTACTGCTGCTGCTGACCTCACTTACTGGTATTTGGGTCGGTCTGGATTTTCTTTGTGTTTTAAAGCAATGGTACAGTTCAGATAGATTGAGTCTTGACAGTGCTGCCTCTTGACCATAAGTACTCTGATACAGGATGTTTTACAATTATGTACCAAATTGAATAGTTCACTGCCAGCCAGCTCTGTGCACTCAGAGACAGCATGGAAAACCCAATGCAAGGAGGAAGAAATATGAATGACTTTTCCTTGGATGCTTTTCCAGAACTATCCTTTACTTGGATGTATTACTATAATAGCCTGGATCTTACTGAAGGTCACTCAAAGTTGATGTTTTGCTGTTGCTTCAATTTAGCTTTCCAATGTTCCCCCATGCCATAAGAAATAACTGACCTGAAGTCCCTCCCTTCCTCCCTCCCTCCCTTCCTTCCTTCCTTCCTTGCTTCCTTCTTCCTCTCTCCCTGCTACCTTTCCCTCTCTCCTATCTTTCCCATCTTCCTATCTTTCCCACCATTCCTCCTTCCCTCCTTCCTTCCTCTCACACAGCAACCATTAATAGAAGAAAACTCAGTGCATAATCTGTCTCAAGAAACTTCCAAATTTGATAACAAAGTTTTGCCATGTTGTCATGCTTGTTTACAACATGAGTATATATATCCAGTATATCTATCCTGAACAAATTTATCTAAGCTAACATAATCAGAAATGGTTTTAATGTCTTTTCCAAATTTCTAAGGTCACATAGGATTACTTTTTTGTTATCCTCAATAGATTTCTTCATGGAGCTTCATGCTGCAGGCAACTTTGGAAGTGTCCCCTTCTCAAGCAGGGTCTCCTTAAGCCCAGGACCCAATCCAAGAGTGGAGACTCCAAACAATTGCTCCAAGAGTGGAGACTCCAAAACCTCTCTGGCAACCTCTTCCAGTGCTATGTCACTCTTACAGTAAAGAAAGTTTTCTTCATGATCAGGCAGAATTTCCTGTGTTTCTTTCTTTCTTTTTTTTTTTCCCATAGCCTCCCTATTGCTGGACACCCCTGGAAAGAATCTGGCCCAAGTGTTTATATACCCAAGCATCAGACGCTTATATGCATTGAGGAGATTCCCTCTTCTACAGAAGACAAGTCTTCTCTTCTACAGGCTGAAGAGTCACAGCTTTTCCATAACCTTTCCGTATATGAGAGCTGTTCCAGTCCTTTAGTCATCTTAGCAGGCTTTTGCTGGACTCACTCCAGTAGTTCCATGTCTCTCTTACATTGGGGAATCCCGAACCAGACACAGTACTCTAGGTGAGGCCTCACCAGGTCTGAACAGAAAGGAAGAATCATCTCTCTCAACCTGCTGGCAACACATGCAGCCAATGCAGCCAAGAATATAATTGACCTGTTGTGTCTCAAAGACACATTGCTGGGTCATGGTCAGTTTGCTGTCCACAAGGACTCTCATTTCCTCCTCAGGAGGCTCACCTCCAGCATCTTAGCCCCCAGCCTGTGGTAATGCATGGAGTTATTCTTCCCTAGGTGCAGGACCCTACACTTCCTTTTGTTGAACCTCACGAGGTTCCTCTCCACGTGACTCTTCAGTGTGTTCAGGTCTCTCTGAATGGCAGGACAGCCCTCTGCTTTACGGCCTTCTCCCAGTTTTGTATTACCAGCAGACTTCCTGAGAGTGCATTCTGTCCCTTCATTGATAAGCTGAACAGGATTGGACTCCATACTATTCTCTGGGGCACACTGCTAGCTACAGGCCTTCAGCTAGACTTTACACTACTAACCACAGACCTCCGAGCTCTTCCATTCAGGCAGTTCTCAATCCACCTGTATGTTCATCTACTCCAAACATCCTGAACTTACCTACGAGGATGTTAACTTACCTACTCTCCCTCCATCCACCCAGCTGATCATTGTGTAAGGCTATGAGATCAGTTAAGCAAGATTTCCCCTTAGTGAATCCATGTTGATTACTCCTAATCCCCTTCATGTGCTTGGAGATAGTATCCAGGATTAGCTTCTTCATCGTCTTTCCAGGGATCAAGATGAGGCTGATTGCACTGTAGTTCCCTGGGTCTTCTCTCTTGCCTTTTTTGAAGATTGGAATGGCATTTGCTTTCTTCCCGTCCTCAGGCACCTCTCCTGATTTCCATGACCTTTCAAAGATGATTGACAGTGTTCTAGCAATGACATCAGTCATCTCCCTGGGCACTTATAAGTGTTGTTGTATCCCATCAGGGCTCATGTATGTCCAGTTTGCTGAAGTGATCCCTAACCTGATCTTTATTCACCAAAAGAAATGTTTCTTTTCTCCAGACTTTTTTGATGGTCCACAGAATTGATGGTCCACAGAGATTCCTGAGGGCTGGTTTTATGAGTAAAGGGTGAGGCAATTTTTCACATAAAATTTTGATGATTGTGTAAAATGAGTGATGTCTGACAGATACATCATGTTTCAAATACTCATTAGCTTAATTAACTCAATGTAGAATTAGCTGTAGAATGGCTGAAACTTTTCCTGCCATTCCATTCTTGGTTCTTCTGTTCTTTTCTTTTTTTTTTTTTTTTATTTTTTTTTTTTCTTCTGTTCTTTTCTTTTTTTTTTTTTCTTTTTTTTTTTATGAGCTTGGAAGCCTGGAAGGATTTACACACAATTGCACACTAGAAGAGGACATCAATAAAATGTAAACTCTTCCAAATTCTGGAGGTGCATGTTTGCATGAATACTTAAATTTATTTCTTTTTAACAAAAAATACAGAGGACAAGTATAATATCAATTTAATTACATTATACATTGATTCCTCTTCCTACTAGGAAAAAGAATGGAAAGCTTGACCTACAAGACAGCTTTTGCCCAGGCACACGTGCTATGCATGTAACTTTTACAGGAAAATAAATTCACAAGATAAATTCATCGTGAAGATATGTATATCTGCTCATTTCCTGTACATCACAGAGATATTGAGATCTGTTGACCTATTCAAGACAAAATCCAGCCCTCTTTGAAGGTGTCAGCAATATGCCATTCAGGAAAGAAAGTGTTCAACCTATCAATTGCCAAGAATTGCTTATCTGAAGGTCTCACAGCTTTGGGAGTTGAAATTCCCATGCTAGCAACTTACTTGTGGCATATCTGGGTAGAAGACCTGTAAGTGAGCATCGCAGAAATGGGCTGAAAAGGATCTGAATCAGTTAAGGATTTCTTGTTATTTTTCATCTCATTTTCCTTTGGCTGATTTATATATGAATAATTGTAATAAAAAAGAACAGTAGGAGCTTTTTATATGACTAAGTTAGCAAAGTAGAAGAGAAAATAGGAGATGTTACACAGAAGAAAAGAAATTTGACATCAAAATTTGTAGTCCATCTTTTTGCCTTCTATTTGTGACTCATTCAGCTATTTCAGTCTAGAAAATCTGTAGCTTTAAAATAGTTCTATATTTTTCATTTTTTTTAAATCTATATTAATTTTGTAATAGACATGCATAGTATTTTGGTGAATTACAGACATTTATATGTTAACTATTCCTTTAGGACCTGCAAATACTTCACCTGGCTTCTAGTTGCATTCTCAGAGAAGGAGTAGGTCTTCTGAAGGTCCTATTTGCAGTCCTGTGCACAAGTCTTAGGTATCTGAGAGGACTATTTTCCTGTCTAATGGGAACTTAGTGGTGTTAATGGTGCCCAAGGTTATCAAATGGATGTGAGAATCAACTTCTAGGCCAGCACAGAAGTGCTATTAGAAGGTGCTGTAATCACTAAGATCTGCCAGAGCCACCAGAATGTAGAAGTGCACCAGCTCCAGAATGATTTTTTATGTCATAAATTCATTTACCTCTATATGTTAACACCTGTTAACACCTGTGGTAGTAAAATAACTTGGCAGGCAGTTCTCCGATATTATGATTCAAGTAAGAGATTATTTGTTTGGCCTTATGATTCATAAGTCATACAGACCAAAGGTTAATATTCTGGAAATAAAAATAAACTCTAGTAGGATCTGGTTTTATGTCTGAATTTGTTCCATAATGTTAAATTGTTCATAGCTGAAATGTCTGTTCATTTATCTTTTTCTTTTTTCTGCAGTAAATACAAAAAGGCTTGCTAATAAATAGGAAATTACGGCTTTAGGCGGTCTATGAAAATTAGGCTAATGATTCTCTGTACAAACAATTTATGTAGTGCATTGCAATGAAATTATTTAGTGTATTTGTAAGGCAACAGCAGCACATAAATGTTTGTCCAGTAATCTTGGAGACTCTTTAGGAAATATATCTCTTGAGTGGCAAATCTCTTGAGTGGCAAATATATAATGGCTGATACTTCCTATTCACAGAAAATTTAGATTTAACAGGAAAGTAAAACAGAAAGCAGGTATCATCTCCCTCCCACTTGGAAATATAATGAGTATCTAAAATGATAAAGAGTTTTGGAGAGAGGAAACTAGATGAATTAATTTTTCTCCAATTATGTGGTGGAAATCAGAATAACAAGAGTAAAACTAGGGTTTCAATAAATGATGGTTCACATTCTGAAATATTTATTTGAGAGGTATCTTTTTTTCAGACCTAATTAGACCAGGTAGAATAGCATGCCTCTGGAAATTGTATCAAATTTTGTGACGTGTGTAAGTTTATAAGTGCATTTGTCCTAGGCAGAATATACAGTCAATGGAAAAAAGAGAAATGCATTTCCAGAGAATTCAGTTTGCCTAAGATCTAGATTGCCCTCTAGTGTTGCCTGTCTCCTTCCATTTATTTAGGGCAATTTTACTTCTCGTTCATTCAAGTGCCTAAAATTCAGTGGAATTAATTAGGCCTAAAGGTCTATGCTCTCTGACCAGGTAATGAAGTTTTCTTTTTCTATTTCATGACTTTCATGAAAAAGAAAACATGGTAGTTGTATAATAGATATTCGGAATTGTTATTCTTGGAACAAAGGAGGAGACTGGCTAGGATTTAGGTATTAATTATAGGGTATAGTGTGCAAGCAGATCTTTCTATTTAGAAATAATCACAAATTTATGCTCAGGATAAGTCCAAGACTTGGAATACTGTAGTAACAAAGCAACTTGCCAGGAGTAAAATACCATGATGTAGATGTATCCTGGGCAAACATTGTGTAGTGTACTATTCCTAGAAAGTCAGATGCTGTCTTCACTACATACTATATCAGATATTCAGTAATAGGCTTTGCTATTTTTGAAAAGAAATAAGAGAGAAAAGATATTTATAAAGAGAAAGAAAACAAAGTGAAGTGTTCAGGAGTGGGAAAATTTGAATCCATATTAAATAATCAACAAGCTAATGGAAGGTTCGGAATCTGATTTAATCTGATTGCCTGAAGTTACAATGCTATCAGTTCATGAGTCACCATGTGTCAAGTATCCAGTAGAGTAAGAACGTTCTTTTTCTTGAAAGATGTGATATTGGTTACTCTGCTGCAAGGTTGCAAGCTAGTGTTTTGGTGCCAGATTCCAAGTGCCCTGAAAAACAGAACCTTGAATACTAAAAGAGCTATAAGTAACACACAGAATAAATAAAATCTCAAGAAATCTTTGTACAAGTAACTATTTAATTCACTCAATTAAAAAGGAAACCTGCTTTCTAAGTTAATCTATCTCATAATGAGCATGTGTATTTCTAGATTTGAGCAGACTTTCTCACATTTAAAATATTTAGATTTCAGAACAAATAGTTTTCCCTGACTTCTTTAAAATAGATTTCAGGAAAAAAAATATTTTTATGAATATATTCTTTACATTATCTGTATTACTTGTCAAACGTACAATGCAAAGATTTTAAGTTTTAATTAACATTTATGTTAAATTTTTACAGATTATAAATAAGCAATGTCTGTTAGATAGAAGTTTGGTTTTATTTTAATTTGTTATTTGTTATATTGTCTATTCATTAAGAGTTAAGAAGGGAAAAAAAATACCTAATAATTATTGCTACATTTTTTTTGTCATGTGTATGTTGTCATTTGTTTTATAAAAGACAGAGAGAGAAAGCATCAGTTTTAAGTGATTTACCAATTCACTTATAGTCAGACTATTTATAAATATTGTCAGATAAGCATTTTATACTAGTCAAATGTATCCTAACTTCATTGTGGTATCTCTTTATGAGTCCAGTTTGCTGAAGTTATTTAACATGTAGGTACTTTTTTTATACCCATCATTCTTGTGGTCCTTGGTCCCTTTGAACTTTCTGTACTCTCAATGAGACTAACATTGGCAAACTAACTGCCAAGGACAATTTGAATATTAGAATGACTCCCAAGACAATAAAGATCTTCTGAAATTGTTTTTCAGCAACTAAAATAGTCTCTTTTTTTTTTCTATAAACTTTCTGACTGCTTTTTAGGGAACAAGAGCCTGGAGGCAATCAAGGATCAATACAAATATATGTGGGAGTACAGAAGGGAAAGTATGAAGCATTTTTGTCATATAGAAAACTGTTTGGCAGACATACAGTCTTTGATTTAGTTCTAGACAGATTATGTTGTTAGACAGAGATCACATAGTAGTCAAAACCTACCAAAAGAGTCCAGATGCAAAGGAGAAATGTGTTTATTCTATGTTTATGAGGATGCAAATGATGTGCACTTGTCTACGTTAAATATCCTCTGAAACATTAGTGTGTCTGCCCTGGAATTCTGTGCTTGCTACTTCACTAAAACTGACACGACAGAAATTTGGCAGACACTCTGCTATGATTACCATTTTTTTAAATCTAAATAAAGTCACTTTTTAATTTACTTTAGTGCTTTAATTGAGGTGATTTAATTGAACATGCCAATACCAGTTAACAAAGTCATTACATCCTGTTGCATATGCTTTTATTATACGGCTGCTAATATTTCTGATTTACACCAGTGACAAAGCAACAGTGCTGATGTGAAGGTGAGCATTAGTGAAAGCAAAGATATTGCATCTGTAGTGCGTAATATAAACAGTGTTACTATTTTTTGAGGAGAAATACAATGCAATCTGCATAGTAGGCTGACAGCTCTACTGCCCTCAGCTATCACATATATCTCCCAAGCTTTAGCCAAGTTATATCATTGCTTTTATACAGAAATTCATTGTGTCAGCTGACATTTTACTGCTTTCTATTTTTTGCAGTCTGAAATGGCAGTTACTGATTCTGAAAGAAAGAGGTGTTTTCACCTGCTACTGCCATCAAATGCATTAAGCTAAAGAGGCTTGCTATTCCTAAGCAGGCAACTTCCTTTTTTAATCCATTTCATTTCTAAAAATACTAGTAAAAAAGATGTGAATTATGCTGTTGTTAAACACTACATTGTATGAGCAGGAAGTGAGAAAAACTTGGATTTTAATTGCATACTCTATTTAGTTAGCTGTGTACTGATGTTTTCCTGAATTGCAAATGCTGCAGTGATAGCCTTGCCTTGGGGAGGAGCTGATGCAGCCCTTGAGTTCAACAAACAGGCAATTATGAACTCATTTATTTACTCTTTGTTATATTGTAAGTATAAAATAACACTGTCTTTCTTTGCTCTAGATTTCCAGAGGGTGTCAGTTATTATTATTTTAACAGTAGTTAATCTCAAAAGTTGAAGTGAAAACTAAGTGTTTTCCTACAAATATTAAATGTGTAATACCTCAGTATATAAATAGCCTTTTGACACATTTCTTCTTATGTTTTCCATGTATGTGGAATAATGGATAAATAATGGATATCCGAAATTAAAGCAATTTTTAATGCCTGTTAGGCATAAATCTGTGTTGTAAATATTAATTGATTAGTTATTAAAACTGAAACAGCATATTTGTCCATATCTGCATATCTGTTACCTTTCTAATGAGAAAGGAGGGTGGATGAATATTGAGCTTTTTGGTCCAATCTTGTCTATTTACAAAAGCAATACACAATATAAGTATGTATATATAAAATGTTTTTTCCTGGTCACACAATACATAAATGACAGGAATTTGCCCAGTGTTCAGAAATAAGTCAGTTGTTGCCACAAGCACTCTACGCCAAAAAAAAAAAAAATATGTGGACCTTGGCTTCCTTCAAGAGCTGCACGGTTGTCCCATTTTTAGTGCATTTTTACTCTGCTACCCAGTTCCTTTCATATATATCTTGATAACTGAAATTCCTGGATTTGCATGCATAAACTGTTGTCGGACATTGGCATGTTACATACCTTTTCCTGCTGTCATAAGGTGCTTGATTCATTACACGTGAATCTTGAATAAAGTTCTGTCCTTATCCTATTTCTGCTACTACTGAAAGAAGGACATTTTAATTCCTTCTTTTTGTTTCAAATGTAGCCTACTTAATATACTCATTGACTTTATTCCGAACTATGATGAATTCTCACTGTAAGTTTCTTCTAATATAATAGTTACACAAATAATTAAATTATATATCTATACTTTACGGAATGGTTAGTATGTAGGAATCACTAAAAAAATAAACATGCCCTCCCACAGCTGTTTTGGTGTGTTAACACTGTGCTTTCTAGTGCAGGGGGGCCACCCCTCAGTATCTATATTATCCCATATAATGTGAGAAGTCTGCAACACTGATGCCTGCCACCAAGCTGCGAACCTAAGACCCCTTTATAGGCAGAGGGAAAAAGAATACTTTTAGACTGAGGCTTAGTTATCTCCTCCAGAAAGAGGTGGACAAAGAAGTATCCCAGGAAAATATCTATCTATAGGCCTATGTGTCAGTAAAATGATTCTCCTGGGTTATCAGAATCAGACTGTTCCAGTTGTATGTCTAAAAAAATCTGTGGAAAGAATTCCATTCGCTGGAACTCAAGATCTTTGGTGGAAAACCAAATATTGTTTCTTCTTTTTGTTGAAATACGTGCCAAGCTTCTTAAGGATAGTGATTTAGAGTTTTTTATTGTTGTTGTGGTGGTTGTTTTTTAATCTCTGATGTCAGTGAAAGCAAATGACAGATAAATATTTTCAGTGTCAATCTCTATTTCATATATGTGTCACTCTGTGTTCCTCTTACTTATACTGGTTTAAGACTTGTCAGCTCCTGACACTCTCATGTGACAGCAATAGATAATCAAAAAAATTATATATATATTTTTAATGCTAAGCAAGGGAGAGCACAATCCCTAAAGCCACTGTCCGACTTCATCCCAGATGAACATGGGCCTAAATCATTTTCATCTCTGTTGTTAGTGTTCCTTCTATAGTTTAACTAAATTGTGCCCATACTCATTTAAGAGTTACAACTCATTTGTAGTGTTTTGTAAGAAGCAGTTTTTCTCTTGTGAAGTTGTAGCTAGACAAAATGAGTGTGGTTTCATTGTTGATTAGAGACCTTACTAACAACTGCACTGTAATTTTTATGTTTACTGTTAGACCTGAAGTTGTACGGGACTGTGATAGTGTTGCTCTACTTTGTTTCTGAGATGGAAAACAGCACAAGATTTTGGAAGTTACTCACCTATTCTGAATATGCTAACTAACTGCAGTAGTTATATCTAAACAGAAAAATGTTACTAGTTTTGAAGATATCCATCTAAAGTATCTTCTCCTAGTGCTTCCTTTTTGTCAAAAACAAGCTGAGATTATGGTAATGTGATGATGTAGAAGCTGTCTGAAAGCAGCAGCTGTTATAGCTAGGCTACAGCATAGGTTTTGCCAAGTGTCAGAGTTGCTAAAGGAAACTTCTCAAGCACAGCTTTACCTCTGCTTTGTGTCTTCTTTCTTCACCAGCTTGTTTCAACTTTTCCTGTGCATTTGTCATGATTTTTTTGACCTGACTTAGATCTTGGTACTGTGAGGCACAGTAAAACCCTGAACTCCAGGTCTACAAAAGCTCACAACTCCCGAAGTTTTATTTTTGGACCCATCAAGCCATCCACACTGCACTTTCACAGTGGGTTTTTTATGACTGTCCGGCACTGCTGGGCCTTTATGTCAGCTTTTGTAGAGGCAGCAGATGCTGTCATGGGATTGCAGTAGTGTCTTTCAAAGAATCATAGAATTATAGAATCATAGAATGCTTAAGGTTGGAAGGGATCTCAGGGTCACCTAGAGTACGTGGCACAGGGCCACATCCAAGCGAGTTTTAAAGATCTCCAAAGAAGGAGACTTCACAATATCTCTGGGCAGCCTGTGCCAGGGCTCTGTCACCCTCATTGTCAATAAATTTTTCCTTAAGCTCCTGTGGAGCTTTCGATGCTTCAGTTTGTAGCCATTTCCTCTAGTCCTATCACTGTCCACCACTGAAAAGAGGCTGGCCCCCTCCTCCTCCCTCCCTCCCTTGAGGTATTTATAGACACTAATCAGGTCCCCCCTCAGCCTTCTCTTCTCCAGGCTGAACAGGTCCAGCTCCCTCAACCTTTGCTCACAGGGAAGATGTTCCAGGCCCCTGATCATCCTTATAACCCTGCACTGGACTCTCTCCAGCAGCAGCACATCTCCCTTGTACTGGGCAGCCCTGAACTGGACAACTGGAATGAATAAGTTGAGGAATGAATAAGTTGAACAGGATGGGACCGAGGACTGACCCCTGGGAGACACTGCGAACTACAGGCCTCGAACTGGACTCCGTACCATTGACTACCACTCTCTGCACCCTGCCAGTGAGCCAATTCCTAATCCACCTCCCTGTCCATTCATTTATCCCACACTTCCAAACCTTGTCCAGGAGAATGCTGTGAGGGATGGTCTCAAAAGCCTTGCTGAAGTCCAGATAAATGACATCATTTATCCAGTCAGTCACTCTATCATAGAAGGCGATCAAGGTTAATCAAGCATGATTCCCTATGGTGAATGCCCTTGGAGCAGTGCAGGCTACTCCTGAGCACCTGTGTCTCCTTTCACATATCATTGAGAATGCAACCAAACCAAATACCCAGCTTCTACACTGCTTTCAACTTACCTCATATCTTGTTTTTAGTCCTTTTATGGATGGCTTCCCACTTCTGTTACTTAATTTGAACCCATTTCATCCCACTCAGGAAGTTTACATTTACTGAAAAAGAAGTAAGTGGAATACTCCTACTATTTTTAATATAATAATTAATTGTCATTACTGGAAACATGTAAATGATATTATATTCCATAGTTATTTGAAGAATATTCCAGCAAATGAAGATCAACCAATTCTCAAAGCATGAAAGTATATAAGTAAATTCTTATACTCCCCTAAAGCAATATTACTGCTATTTTTAGATCAACTCAATTTAGCATTCTAGAATTCACTGTCCTATGTAAGTATTTTGAAATTGTAGATTCAAACAGTCTCAATTCATGTATTTCAGATGGCTTATAAATGACCAAAAGTTATTTTTTTTAGTGGTGAGATTGACTAGAACAGTTGCTTTGTATTGTCTAGGTAGGTTAACCGTATTACTGGAAATGCAAACTGATGCAACTTGAAGCCAGTGGATGTTTTGTTCTTGTACACAGCAACACAGAACGAGAATTTAAAGCTTACTTACCTGCATGTATAAATCCATGTATAGTCAGCATTTCTGGTAAGAAAAATAAATCCTATGTACTTGTCTTTGATTATTACGCTATCAGGCAGCCACTTTATCAATCCATCTAGGATATTTATAACATTGGGAATAGCTATACCATATCATGTTATTCTAACAATAAAATATACATCAATGATCTTTGTAAAGGCCTTTCCTAAGTATAAAATAAATCACTCCTTTGGAAAGCAGAGTCAGATTCCAAGAAAAGCCAATTTTATTAGAAGTGTAAATACATTGATTACAGTTAGCCATAAGAGATAACCAATAAACCCAGTTGTATCAAATATATCTGATTACCATCAGTAGGACTAGGTTTTCAAGAGCTCTTCTGACAGTATAGATAGCATCGTATATTTTAACGTACTTAACATCTCATAGGTTCTATTCTGAAAGTGATCTGTGGGATTTGAGACTCTGAAATGTTGGCCCTATTTATAAAGGCATTCTTTGTAAGATAACCTTGAACAAATGTAACACAGATGATAATAGAACTAGGTTATATCCTGTACTACAAATCAAACATACATTTATGTTGCATGTTTGCATGTTTCAGCATGCAAAATATGTCCTACTTTTTGATGTTGTTTGTTTTATATAATCAAGTGATCTGATGGTTCTATTTGAGGTAGTAGTTGAAAATTGGATTTTTAATAAATAAAAATTATAAACTAATTCTGATCATTACATACACTAGTTTATTATTTTCAGAAATGAATTACTGGAAAATAAACAGAATAAAATTATAGTTCACTTGTAACACAGTAAACTGAATCAATAATTATTTTAGTTTGTCTTCTAATTCATACTTGCATGTAATCTGATTTCTGGTACACCTTTCTCATCTAGCTGAATTTAAACTATTTATGAGTTTAAACAGTTATGAGTTAAATGAGTTTATGAGTTTTTATGAAAAATTTCTTTCACTTTAAAATGAAAAGTTTCTTTCCTTATTTCCACAATCTGTATGCTATTTACATGTCATTTAATAGCCCAACTAACTTTATTCTTCCTGTGAGTAATGCAGCTTCTTCACTTGTTTCATATTAATTTATTACTCTTGGTAGCGAACCAGCTTATAGAGCTTAGTTTTTCTCCTGATAAAATTGTCCTGAAAACTTGTCCCACCTTCTCCTTGTAATACATTTTATAACTATGAGGAATCTAGAGACTTCTCTGCATTCCAGAGCAGCAGTGTCGCCTGGAGGAAGGCAGGCACTGATCTGTGGGATAGATGGTTGTGGAGCTAGGAGCTTTTCCCTTGTGTGGAAGCAAGACTCTCAGGCCAGCAAGGGGGTCTGTACCAGGCCTGTGTGGCCCCAGATTAGGGGTCTGGGATGCACAGAGTGGGGAAAGAGTGGAGCGCAGAAGATGCAAAACAAATGGGAGTTTCCAGGCAGAGGAGAAAATATTAAGGACTATAAGAGCATGACTTGCATTTTTTCACAAAGGGATATGTGAGTATGGAATCACTTGGAATTTAAGTTAAACTTTTTTTTTCACATGAGATAAGACCAGAAATTTATTTCTTTGTTGTCTTGTCTGAAAAAAAAAGGTTAAATAGTTAAATAATAGACCATTAACTGGATTTTTTCATGAATTTAAAAATATAAAAAAAAATTAAAAGGACATATGCAAAACATGCAAAATCTGAATGGGGTTAGAGTAGGAAAATAGGTTCAAGACTATTTCCCCTATCAGCCAGCATATACCTAAAAAAAGAATACTGTTCTCACTTGTTTTCTGTGTGTTCTGAAGTAATTTAAATTGCACATAGAATAAATATATCTATTATCTTTTAAACAATATTTTCTCTTTGAGTAATATATCTCCTGTGCTTATTTGTTAACTTCCTAGCAATAAAGTAGATATGTTAGTTACTTGGTGCATTGCCATGTTGTTTGTTTCAAAGGCATCTTGCCTCTCCTTCACAGGAATCTGATTTTTTCATGTTCTTATTCATGCTATGCATATCCAAGTATCAAAAGGTAGTAATTAGACACATCTGCTTACATTTGCCAGGAGCAGATGTTAGAGAAATTAAAATGAAGATAACTATTACTCAACATCATTAAAGAAGTGACTCTGTCATAATTTCCAAACTTTTGATAGGCAATTATATATTCTACATTGGCATATTTACGCTATTTGGAAAAATCTCATGTACAAAATTATCTTTATCTGCAGTTGATTCAAAAATGAATTGTAAAGTGTTTCAGGTCACAACTTCTACTTCCTTTCCCCCTGGAACAGTAAGTT
Organism: Nothura maculosa; assembly: GCA_032353885.1. Lineage (NCBI taxonomy): Eukaryota > Metazoa > Chordata > Aves > Tinamiformes > Tinamidae > Nothura > Nothura maculosa. The sequence goes on from JAUBOD010000140.1 coordinate 4,162,642, forward strand.
GTCAGCCATGGCAGCAGTGCTTATTAACACTGCAGGACAAGCCCATCAGCTCATGAGCGGCGCAGCAGAATTGTAAGTGATTTAGTAGCACACTCCAAGAAGATAAGGACATAAAAATGGACATAATAAGTTAAACCAAAAATCCATCTTTTTCTGTAACCTATTTTCAAATGTGGCCAATGGTGAAGGTTCAAGAGGAGTAATAAGAACAGGGCTGGTATTTCCCTGATATTCTCCCCGTGTTAAATCATGAGACAACTCAGGACCTTTCTGAGACAGCAAAGCTGTCTGATTTTCATCTTTTATTTTTAACTTCTACATTTTTTTGGTGTTAAACATAATCTGTGGGTATTTCACAGTTTAAACATGCACATCTATATGCATATTGATGAAAATAAGAGTATCATTTCATTTGTTTTGAGCCTGACATCTGATAAGCTCTTTGGCTGCTGTTTCTTACAAATAACAAATAGTGAGTAATTGGTGGCCTCCTCTGCAACATTGTTTTTACAGATATCTAAAATATACTTCTTAGTTGCTTCTTTTCCATGTGGGAAAGTCACAGTTTGTTTGGTCTGAATTTATACTAGAAATGTACTGTGTGTTCCATAACTCTTGCTGCAGTTCTTGGGACCTTTTGTAGTTATATTTGACCCTGCTGGAGATGGGGACTAGAACTGCATACAGTGTTTAAGATGGCAGTGTACCAAAATGGTATAATGATTTTTTTCTTTTTCTATCTATTCCTTTTCCTAATAATCTTTAACATTCT
>JAUBOD010000140.1:4163513-4198216 GCA_032353885.1 Nothura maculosa
TATGTGGGGGTGATTGAAGTTTCTGATTACTAATATGTTTTTTTGCTGTCTCCTAGATCTCTGTTGGCACCTCCCTGGCACCATTGTCATCCTGATTAGGCAGTGATAATTTATTTTGAAAGCTTATGTAGGCCTGGAGGTTTAATCCATAGACATTTTGTGTAACATTCATTCTTTAGTTCATTCTTTAGTGCAAAGCTTTCTTTAATATAAAGTATAGCCTTCTGTTTTGTTTCTCTGTAGTTTGTTTTCATGTTTTCCCACTGATTGCTTTCCTCCATCAAGTCTCTAATGTTCCTATTAGGTCAATATTCCCACTTAAAACTAAATATTTTAATTCCTCTGTCTTATTTTTAGACTTCTCGTGTTTGAGCATCTGCATATACGCATAAATGTATTTGATCTGTTTTTTTATTTTTCTATGCTGTGTTGAATTGCTATTTTGGGGCAGAATGAGCAGTTCTTTTTTTTTTTTTTTTCTCAAAGATGCAGGGCTTTTATGATTGTATTCCTCTATGATTCACCAACCCAAGCCAGATTTTCTTCTGCACCTATTGGTTTTCCTATATTCTCTAATTTAACCCCTCACTCTGCTAACTTTTATTTAAGTTCCAGCAGCTTTAGCTGTAGAGTTTGTCTGTTCCACAAGCTTGTCCTGTTTGTGATGAATTCAAATGCTCCATATATACAAACATCTTTTAAAACATCCATTCTACAGACAGCTTGGAAAAGCACTGCTGAAACAAGTGCTGAGATGGGTGATGGAGGACAAAATTTTTGTATTTGAGGGGGCCATCTGATTATCATAATTGAAATCATCTGTAGAATACTAATCTATAACTGAAAGCCATGTTATATAATGTATCTTTTTAATACTCTTTTACTCTGCTACATTTGATTCACCCAAAGGCTTACTAGAGATTGAAGAAAAATGATTTCTTACCTCCTAAATGGGCTTTGCAGTATCTATCTGAGGTATATGACAATAATAGTTGATTTGGTAAGTAATTTAATAGTGGTTATAAGACTATGCCAGTGTTAGATAGAATTCTGTCCCTTAAATACATAGTCTATATCTTTTGCACTTGAGTAGCCCCAGTGAAGTCAGTGTATACAGCAAACATGGATATATATGAGTAATTTTGCTGCAAATGAAACATTCAGGTACAACAGAGTAGGCATTAAGTAAATGGAACACAATACTCGGAATCGTGGAATGGTTGAGGTTGGAAGACAACTCTTCCAACCAGTGCATATTTACATGCATTGATGATATCCTGCCGTCAGGTCTCATCAGAGTAAATAGAGTAGGCTTGCTCCCAGCAAGATGGGGAATGTCCTGAAAATGCACCAGACCTACTGCAAAAGTGCAGTAAGCACCAACCTCAGGGTCAGCTGCCATCAGAGAATTCCGTTTAAGGAAAATTCAGCTATTAAAACTATAAGTTATGAAAATTTGTCATTCTGTATGCATTTCCTGTCAATCATTTAGACCATCCTGTTTGCTGATTCAGAAGTCAGAAAATGTAACTGTTTGAAACCCTCACCATCTTTATTTATACAGTGATACTCTCCAATTCCCTAAGTATTACAGCTGATAGGAGGTCTTTGCGGTGTTCAAATCATCTGCAGAAGAGAATATATTCCCTTAGCAAGCCTCCTCTAAGCTCACTGACACTCAAATTTACGAAGGGCTACTGGCAGGGTAAGATTCCACATTTTGCAAGATTCTCTGCATGAAAAACTCTTAAGGGTTTGTGTTTTGCATGTTTGTGATATTTACTTTTAGATGCAGCTTAGCTTTTTTTTTAACCAATTTATTTATTCTGCTTTCTTTTTCGTTTACCCATTTATTTATTCTGCTTTTTACTGAGTTTTATGAGCATAGCTGTCATGCGATCAGGTTAGCCTATGTGCAGTAATGAGCTTTTACCAAATACATTGTTTTCCTTTCGACTTGCCATGCGTTCCAATTTTGTTGCTGCAAGATAGAAAATTGAATTTAACACTAGTGATAGGCAGAGCGAAAGAATGAAGGAAGCTGGAAACATAAGTTACTTGTTCAGAGGAAAAGTAATAAGCTAAAGAGTTACCTAATCAGCTTTGCAACTCTCTTCTATTACAGAGATTTTTTCTGAGGTTTATTTCCTTACTTAGAAGTGAACACGTCATATTGTGGACCCAAAAGAAGTCAGTAGTGAGCTGCCATTTATATAAACAGAGGCTTCTGTCATGGGGCTGGAGCTGGCATTGCTGTGGGGCAGCAGTGCAATGACCCACGGCCACTAGTTGGGCTGAGATGGGGCTGGGGCCATGGGGGGTGAGGATGGGGACAGCAAGGGCTGTCAGAGGCCCCCGGGGACCTGGTACCCCCAAATCTTGCGTGCCACAACCCTCATACACACAAGTGATGTTTCAAGTTGTGCCTTTCAAAACCATTTGATACCAAAAATATTCTGGATCTTTTTGTTTATGCTGGATTGTTTTTTTTGTTTGTTTGTTTGTTTTTGCATAGAATTTAGTTTGAGAATATTTGGGGGTTCAAATAATCACAGGCAACAGGTAAAAACTTGGGCCTCTGCCTGAATATTGTAATGCCAATGAGAGCTGATGTTTCCCAAAGTGAGTGTATCAGACAAGTTAGGGGATGAAATTTAAGAAGTTCTCTCCACAGTGGAATAAATATTTATATTTTTTCAAGCAAAAGTATGGCCATGAATGGATATGTATTTCAGTATTATTTAAAGGCATGTTTTCTATAGTTCTCTGTATTTAAATTGAACTTTGTTTTATTTGCTAACTCCTGAGTAAAAAAAAGCTATACTTCTCAGGTGCCTTTTAAAAGATCTTAGGAAATTACATAGTAACAAAAATCTTTGGAGAATTTTCATCAGTGTAAAATACCAGTTTTACTAAAACCTACTCTGGATATTTTTCATATGCAATGTTAACAAAAAATAGGAGCATATGGTCACAATATGTAAAACACATCTGTATGTACACAGATGTTTAGTACCTACAGCCCTGCCCTCCTGGGAGATCTTGAAGACATTAATGATATGCATAATAGTGTATGAAAGAAGAAAGTTTTATTTTTCTTTTCCAATTTTTATTGATAATTCAAGTAATGCTGAAGAGATATACAGCATGATAGATTTATGCGGAGAACTAAATAAAAGTATGAGGAATCTCTCCTGTATTCAAACAGACAAATAGTAAACCCCTCTCTCAAAATAGACAAAAAAACTAAAAATCCCCTAGCCTCAAGATTTCAGGGCACCAGCACAGCTCTGTGACTAGCTGGTGGCACATCTGCCTGCCGTGTAGGAGGTACAGAGCCATTACCTGTCAGTTCCCATTTCACTAAGGTCAGTTGCTGCAGTCGTGAGCACCAGCTGACAGCTGATAAAGGTTGATTTTGTTCTCTTGTAGGATCTTAGCAGGATTTCAATTAGGGCCATTAAATTTACGTGTTTCATTGAGGTTCTCTCAGCTCTAAAATAAATACTTTGTGTTGCATGATACAAATTCAGTTCCTCACTATGCCTAGGTTATTTTTCTTTCTAATAAGTAGTTTTTTGTTTTTGTTTGTTTTTGGTTTTTTTGTTTGTTGTTTTTGGAGGAGGTACTTTTTTTCCCCCCTAAGTTAATTACTTTTGGATTTTTATTTTGAGCATAGTTTCTAAGCATTTGATATTTCTATTTTTGGCTTCATTATTTTTTTAGGAATGGCTCCATTAGATGTGATTTTTTTTTGTCATATCTATCTGTCATCAAGTGCATTTTCATTGCAACCTGTCGCAGAACCTTTGAAAAGATGAAAAGGAGCGAAGTGCAAGACCATAGTTCTGTCGTCTTGCTAGCTTTCTGGTACCAAATTGGTGAGGGTTTGATATGCTGTGAGGGTAAGATACTCCTAGTAAGTGAAGGTGAAATATTAGATTTTCTTTGATTGCACCATGGGGTTTAGAAACACCTGATTGCCGAGATGTCTTTAGTATTGTAAAACCAATGATGTGCTGTTTCAGAAAAGCAATATTCAGACTATTCAGTATTGTGTCTCCGCCACCATCTCTCAGGAATTGCACAGCCCAGAGAGACTTGCCTTGTCTCAGCCATGTCACACCTGAGCCATGTCCCAGAACTGAAGTGTTTGCAGGGACTTCCCTGAGCCTCTTGGTGCAGCCACTTACCCAAGGGCCGCCCAAGGCCTCTGCTCCTGCCAGTAGGAGCCCTGTGCCGCTTAGATACAAGTATGCGCAAAGAGGGCAAACGCCTTCCCAAGACTTCCAGGCAGAGGAGGAGCACGTAGGGAAGCCAGAAGCGGCAGTCCTTTGGAGGGCAGATGCTGCTGCGTGGGCCCCCGTTGAGGCTGATGCCACTGCCCCGATGCCGGCCGGGCGGCAGCTCCTCTCGGTGTTCCTGGCGACCGGCCGGCCAAGGCCGGCAAGGCTGCTCGCCCGTCACCATGCCAACTGCGCAGAAAGCACTGCTGGTTGGCATGGCAACTCTGCCTCTGCTCCTTGCCGGCTGGGACCATGCGCTGGAGAAGTGCTGGGGTTCAGCTGGAGATGGAAACTCTCCCGCTAAAGGGTAGGGAAGGGCAGAGCCCTCCTCCTTTCCCGACAGGGAATCACACGTTTGTTTGGAAAACTTTCCTTGTGCGGCCCGCAGTGGGTTCTTGGAGGTGGAGCATTTCCTTGTAGCTATTTATAACTCCACCCTGGTGTGCTTCAGTGGAAAAGAAATCACGGTAATTTGGTAGAAAATACCAAGGCTACCTAGATGTACGAAGGAAAATCAGTGTAATTGAGATCCTTTAGTATTGCATTTTCTTAACAGTGTTTTAACTATAGCCTAAAAATTGCTTCCTGCTAGGGAGGCTCTCTGCCCTGCTTGCAGCCCATCACTGTGGGAGGGCCTTGGGTGGTGTCGAGGAGATGCTGGAAGCAAGAATGTAAAGGTAAAACGAAACTTTAATAAAAAGACAAGTAGACCAAGGAACATTAGAGGCTTTGGCTGCACAAGGGGAACCTGTGTGCAAGTGTCTCCTTTGCCCAGGCCACTCATGAGCTGCATGGCACAGAGGTCTCACAGTGAGACCTCCTAATCAGGCAGTTTCCTAATGAAAGGTTCTGCTGAACAATAGGTTTACCTATTCCTTTCCATTCCCTATTTGCTAAGTGATGTGTATTTTAGACAAACTGGACAAATTGAAATGTCAGCAGATATACATAACAGATAATTCTTGTCCCTAATAGGAAAGACATCAGACTTTTCATAACATTTGAATGTGCAGGAAAAAAAGAATGCTTTGCTCATCTCCGACAAGTGCAGAGCTGCTGGTAAATTCGCAGCTACAATAGAGCCGCTACAGTAGAGCTGCTGGTAAATTTGGACTTCTTAAGGTTGGCCTCTCTAAATATGGCATATGTGTGCATGAACCTTTATTTCTCAGGTCTCTTCTATACATAGTAGGACCAAAAAGCTTACAGGTGTGTAGCCAAAGCACAGGGATCATGAGTTCAGCTGTGCAACCCCCTTTGGGGTGATGGTGAAGGATGCAACTCAATCATATCAGGGATATAAGAATAGGTCCTTATTTATTGTACAACAGCCTTATCTAATTTTGAAGTTGTGTGGAAGGCAAGGGGTGGAACCTTGAAGTTATATGGAGATTAGAGGTTCTCTGATTTTCAGTATGCCTTTTTATCCATGGAAATAGCGATTGGATGGTCTTTACTAGTTCATCAAAAATAAAACATATAAATCATCCAAAAGCAGATGGAAATAGTTTTTGTGTAGGTCAGGAAAACAAGGGTATGAATTATATTCAAATATAAATCAAAGGCAGTAATCTGCATTCCAAGCAGATATAAGGCTGTCCTCCAAAGCAATTAAGTAGTATTTTTCTGTATAAGTTATTTCGAGTGTTTCCAATAATTTCCAATGTATTTATTTTGAATTAAGAATTGCTTATAATTAATTGTCCTATTAACATTATTCCATCAAAACTATAAATTATAATATTCCATTTATCACTCATTTGAAGAACATAATGCTTTTTGTGAAGAACATAATGTTAAAGGTAACTTTTAACATCCTTGATACATAGCAAGACAAGACTGTAAACATTGATAGTCCATTTTGGAGCATTATTATTCTTATAATGCTGTTAACTTTATTGTCATGAACAAACATTATTTTTTTAATTTTCTTTTACTGTGTGCAGGAAATAAAAGGTAAAAATAGCTAGCTCAGTAAAAGAAAACGAATTATTGTTTGTATTTAATATCACAGCATTTATAGATAATTAGTCCTATAGTTAGTGCATTAGGTACTGTGGTGTATTATAAGATAATGCGTTTTGATTTCTGAAATGCCTTTCTAGTTAATATATAGTTGTACTTCCTACATGATATGCTCAGTCCATGAAGAGAAAATACCAAGTAGCAAATATTTATTAATTTCTTCATACAATCAGCACATGTAGTGGTGTTTCTGGATCTTTATCATTCTTCCTTAATATGTGTTGGAATCACAGAAAATACACAAAGAGGAGACAGACATACTGTTGTAATACCTCTTTAGAGCTGTAATACCTTTTTGCCACAGTATCTTGGTGATTTCTGAAATATTATTTGCTATTTGTCTGTTTTTTTTCCCCAGGGAAACAACAAAAAAGCTGTGTGTGTGCCTTTCTTCAATTCATAGCAGCACACTCAGATATACATCTCTTGCAATGATAGAAAAAAAGTCAGTGATGTTTGTTATGGTTCTTTATCCTTGTAGGATGAAGTTCCAGGGTCTTTGAATAGCCCATAGAAAAAAGTGCTTGTGGCCTGAGCAGTCAAACTTTTCCCATTTTAAGGATATTCTTCATGTACTCCAGAAGTACCGTGCTCACCTTTTGTCAGCGCTTTGAGGGATCTTGTTAGTGTTGCAGCCCAGAAGCACCTCATACTGTGAGGGACTGGGGAGGAGGAGTAGGGAAGTAGGACCTTGATGTGGTACTGTATTGTATTAAAAATAAATATCATGATTTATGGAGGTCCTTGCTGCTGAGGAAATTGTCTGCTGCTCTGTGCAGAAGTTAGAATTTCCTAAGCGGGTGGCTGTGTGTCCTTTCTGATAATCACACCCTGATATGGTAGCTGCAGTGGGATTAATATCTCTCAGCTTTAGACATGAACCCTCTTGACCTCTATATCTGAGTTAGTCATCTTAAGCTCCCCTGAAGGAAGGTGGCCCTTGATAAACCTCCTAGGCTACTTAGCTAGGAGTAAAAGTGTATTTTCTCATCTTACCTACCAGGTACTTTGTGCCTTTTTTCCAGGCCACACTCAAAGACCTTTTAGCATTTCCTCTGGCATATAGAAAAAAAAAGACTTACTTTGCATGTACAGAGCCTACCAAATAAGCTAATCATATAATGAGTGCTGACATCGATATGGGTTTTAATAAGCTTTATTGCCAGTAGTGATTTTGGTAGCGTACCCTAAGGAGCTGGTCTTTGCTGCTCATTCTTTTATCACTGTGTGCACAGCCAAGCAGTTTCAGCACAGGTCTGTTAGGGGAGTTGGCCACTGCTTTTCTTTGGGCTGATCCGAAGCAGTGTGATGGTGAGCAAGTTCACGTTCATCTTTTTGTTGCATTATTTTCAGAGCAGGCCAGACTGGCAGAGCACAAATACGCAGTGATCCTTCGAGGTGTGCGGGAGCATGTGTGCTTTTTTGGGGCGTAAGACAGCTCTGGGAGATATTCTGCTTCTGCTGTGGCCGTTGTTCAAAGTCCAAGGAGTTGCAGAGGATGCTGCTTAAGCATTTTGCTCAGTAGATGCTGAGTGAAGCCATGGGAAGGAGCTGATATTTCAGCAGTTCTTCCATTGCCAAGTGACCGGAGGATGTATTGCTACTTACAGTACATGGAAATATAGTCACAAATGTTAGGATATAGAGAGATATTTTAAGATGAAATAAGAAGTGAAAGGTAACTGGGAAACTACTAGTGAAACTTGTACTTCAAAAAGTATTTTAAAAGTCTATTTTTCAGTCAAGTTTCTGAAAATTCTTTATATTTGTTCAGTGGTGCTGTTTCTGTATGCAATTTGTAAACTCCTTTCTCTGTCAACTAAAATGAAATTTTAGTTGAATAAACAAATGTAATGACAGAAAAATACTGCTTGTGTTGCTACATATGTTTCACTTAGCTAGTTAATTACTGCATTTGTTAGCTGTTAGCATGTATTTTATTTCATGCCAAAGGAAGAAGGAACCTAGCCTAAAGCTCTTTCTGTTCAAATGTACTGCTTCCATAGTATTTTAGAGCTAGCAGGATCCACTTGTTTCAGTGCAATACAGTGGCACCCCACATCTTCATTTTGATTATTTTAATATATATCGTGCCTTTCTGTGTAGTGAACTTTTAGTCTAGTGCGTATGCGTCCACTGCTTTTATAATCCTCAATTTCTTGACGTTGATGTGCAAAGCACTGTAAAAGCTGAGCACAGAGCAAATTTTAAATGTTAATGGAAACAAGGTTTAACTAAGCCAAAATAGGAATGGTGGCAGATATTCATTCTAATGCATCAGTGTCAGAAAATTGGTTTCACGGAGGATGTGGAGAGATGTGATCTTCCTGATGTGCTAATGGGAGCGAGGGATGTGCGCAGAGAGTAGCACGTACCTTGCTCGGTGATGAGCAGTGACGATTAGTCCTACCGATGAAAGCTTTCAACGAAAAGACTGGAGCAAGTTCTGCTGAGCAGTCACGTCAGATTTGGGTTTTAAAGAATGAGCTTACACTCAGCCAGTTCCACAGGAGCATCTTTTCTCCCATTAGTGGGTCCTTTTGTTTTCAAAGATCTCTTACTACTCCTAAAAAGGGAACAGCTCGTCCTTGATACCTAGAATGATTTATTTTTTAAGCGATTAAAATTGATTTCTTAAAGCTGCAGCAGCCACCTCATTAAAGAGAATGAATCACTAAGTAAAAACCCACAAAGGCTCTTAGCGTGAAAGGCGTTCTGAAGTTTCGTTTGATTTCAAGTAAGGGCTGTAGGGGTTGAGAGAGGCGCAGGCAGGATCGATGCCTGCAATTGGGTTGTCTCCACGTGAAACCTATTACAGGAATGGACCATTCCCAACAGTCGTACTTGGAATCACTGAGCATCCTTTTCCCAAACAAGCAGCCAGCCTGAGGGGTTTTGTATCACCAGCTTGTAGAAGCAGATGCAAATGCAGGTATCCTGTGGTTTGCACACCTGCTGCTAAATATTTGAATGTGTTTGGAGATCACATAAATTTCTCACTGTTTCATGAAGGGTTTTATTGTTTAAAGCACTTCTATAATTTGAAAATCAGGATCTTAATGACCTGTACTTAACAACCTCATTTTTTTCTCACTGTAAAACATGGCATTATCAGACCTAAACAATGTTTTCTTTAATTTTAAGCAGCCATTTCTATATGTAAGAAATATTATCTTCAGATGTTAGCCTGTTTCATCTCTTGCATTAAAAAATAACTTCTGTAAAAAAGAAAATGTCCTTCCACACTTTGAAAGTTATGAGGGAAAGAAAATATGAACATTTATCTTTTCTAACAGGAAATTTTGCTATCCAATTCACATACTTTTTTTGGTTTTGTTGAACTTTGAAAAATTTCCATACATTTTAATACTATCTTGTAATACCATTATGCTAATAAATGAGGCATAATGTCTACGACTTTACAGAATGTTTCAGTGTAATTTTTTTAAGACTAGGTCAAATTTGCAAAATCTGAAATGAAGATCTTTATAACAGATATTTAAAGATAAAGATTCCATATCCATTTGTAGGCTCCTAAGTTAGTTATCAGAGCTCTTAGAAGACAACATAGACCTTTATTTACACAATCATGAAAACCAAACCTTGACACTTGTAGGACCTGCGCTACAATTTACTGTTTGTCTATCCCGTGGTGTAGCCCAGTGATAAGAAAATTGTTATGCCACTGCAAGGTACAGTTTCTCACAAAGGCACACATAGAAAGAGCATCTTTCCAGCTGACTTTTGTGACTTTGAGTGCTACTTTCAATTATTTGGAATGTATTTCAGTTCATCTCTCAGTTTTAAAAATGGGAAAGATACCAGTGTTTTTGGATTGCCTAGTTTGCCACTCCACAAATAGAATGTCAGATAATTTTCAGGGGGGATAAGTACCTGGAAGAAAAGGAGGAGTAGGACAAAAGATACCAATTGTGACTGAATTTCGTAAGATTTTTTAATACTGGTTAGATGGCTCTTGAATTTTTTAAATTAGTTTAAATTCTTAGAAATACTTATTATTTTAATTAATATTTTTTTGCAAGAAAATGTTAAAAAATACATTAAACCAAACCAGCAAAATTAGCTGGCAACAGAAAGAATTAATTATTTTTCCGGTTATGCAAAATATGACTGACTCCTTTTTTTTCCCTCACCAGGATTATACTTTGACTATGTACTTTCAACAGTACTGGAGAGATAAGAGACTGGCTTATGCTGGCATCCCTCTCAACCTCACGCTTGATAATCGAGTGGCAGATCAACTCTGGGTGCCTGACACTTACTTCTTAAATGACAAGAAATCATTTGTGCATGGTGTTACTGTGAAGAATCGAATGATTCGCCTTCACCCAGATGGAACGGTGCTTTATGGCCTCAGGTCTGTACTTTTATGATGAAAATTTCATACCCATTGTTATGTATTGTTGATATTTGTTTCCTGGTACAAGGTTATTACAAGCATTGTGCAGCATATTATGTAACCTTCCCTGTAACTCTGAAAGATGCCCGTAGAAAATAAATGACACACTCGATGTTTCTTAATTTTGCCAGAAGCGTCCTCAGTCAGGTTTTATCTGTTTATGTAGAGTCACCATATCTGGAAAGCCCAGTGGCAGTAGAAAGCAGAAAGGCAAGCATTAATTGCAAACCTGAAAATTTCATTCAAAACACAGGCGGTGAGAGTGAACGTGGGTGCCTATGCCGTCTTTTGATGTGTTTGTAGCCTAGAAAGAAAAAGAAAATCACAAATAACCCTGGTTAATTGAACACAGCCAGTTAAAACATGACTGTGTATAATTTCAGTAGTATCTTCACAGAGGGACCAGCACGGCAATGCTTTATATTTTAATGCATTAAGGTACAAATTGACCTTACCCTATCCTACTTTCTACCTTTTTTAGCCTTGACCTGTGCTTCCTGTTATTATTTTTTCCCTCTCATAAATTTTATGGTTAAGAATGACATAAATCTTTCACTTAGTAAGCATTATTACACTACCAAGAATCTTAACAGAGATTCAGTAGTATCAAAAATCTTTCTGTTCAGACACGTTTTTCCATTTGCTTCAGTGATTCAAACTATACCAACAAAACAACTCTTTGTCAGAGTAAGCTCCGCTTATGTTATAGGAAGTTTCTTGTATGTTTAAGCACTGATAATACTCAAGACTTTTCCACATGGCAGTGCATGACAAAGAAGACCTAGTATAAACATTAATCAGATCTGCAAAGTAGTGCAGACGCCTTATATTTTCTGTCTCATTATTTTACCTGCTTTTGTTTTCTTATCGTCAGTTCAGTTTTTTTACCTGACTTGAGTCTTGATCTCTAAACTCTTCAACTCTCATTATATATGTATATATGAGCTATGTATGTATATATATGTATATGAGTATACATATCAATCTATCTATATCTTTATATCTAAAATATCTATGTCAAGAACCATCCCCATAAGCAATGAAATAAAAAAAAACGAAGATCAGAACTCTTGTCATTATAACATTGTACACTGCCTTTCTGTTACACTCTAAAAACACTTAAATTCTTTCAGGTGAAGATTATTTGTCATTAAATAGCATATTTGAATAAGTTAGATTCCTATTCTGCAAAATGTGAATGTCCACAAGCAGATTGCACTCTCCTTGATGTGGCAATCTTTTTCCCATTTCCCTTTTCTCTGGACACAGGCAATATTCATGCTCTGATTTTGCTATATGCGTGGGAGAGTGGCTGCTTAATGAAGGATAACTGTCTGAAATTAAATTTTGGCAAAATATGGGACATCATCATAAGAAGGAAGAAAGTATCTGTGAACATTAGCTCCCCTGATCTAAAGCCTTTAACTTTGTACTGATCTACTGCTTTCCTACCTTCTTGTGGCTTTTGAATATCCAAATTACATTGGCCTCAAGCTCCTGTCTGGAGAAAATGGATTGGGAACCAGAACCTGGAGGTTTTTTTATGTATGTGCCACAAAACACAGAGTCACTAAGAATAAAAAGGCAAATTATAGCGGATACGATACATTACATCCCTGAACAAAGCAGATCCTCAAAAATACATGTAATGAAAGTGATTACTAGACTTCACTGGTTCTTGTTCTCATATTTTTTTTTTTTTTAGAATTTCCATAGGCTTTTTTTTTAAATCAAAAGTCTATGAAAATGGGGTAGTATGTCTATGGCTTTTTGAAGTTCAAACTGTTGCTGGAGAATTTTTTGCTTTGAGCACCATCCTGACTTTGTCCCACCTTGTTCATAGCAATATAGAAAGCATATGACTATACAACTATATGAACAGATTTGCTCATAATAGAACAAAACAGGGATAATGACATTTATATGCTGGGGATCAAAGAGAGTTTTTTTAACTGCCTGCGTGCTTGCTGTATATAGATCTATTGTTCTCAGGCACTTCAATGTTGAATATTATAAATAGGGAGAATGGAGGAATACATATATATATATTTTATCTGAAGGGATTATTTACCTAGTTACCACCTGTATATAAAACATGGATGATTGAAAAGGTGAGGAGGAGAGTTGTGCTTGGTCAGACAATGCAATTGGACTTGGTTCTGTTTGTTACTGGAAGAACATATTTCTGCATCAAGACGAAGAGAGGAGCAAATGAGCCATTCAGAGCTGTGACTCTTTCATGGAACAGGACTTATGTTGCTTAAATTGATTTAACTTGTAAGAATATATTTCTGTCATTGTTTAAGCAACATCCCCTAGCATTTCAGTGATGAGGTCCCTTGCTATGCAACAGATCAATAAAAATTAAGGCTCTCAGTCCAGCAATAAGATAGCAGAAAAAAAAGATAAGAGAAACTGTATACAGAAAACAGATATTGAACTGGGGAGTTTTTAACAATCAAAAATATTTCTTTTGTGTATTGCTATTGCTTTCATCCAAAATGCATGTGTACCTGTGTACAGCTGTATCTTTGTCTGGCTCATGTCATTGTTTCTCTGTCACTGCTGCGATGATGAGTTCTTGAAACCTCGTTGTCCTGCTGTGCCAGGCAGCATCCCATCCCATAAAAAAATAAACCCGTTCTTTTCAGAAGCATGCACAAGCCTGAGCAATTAGTGTTTGCTTTCAGTGAGCATTTGTGCAAGTTACATTTGTTTGCTTCAGATTTCATTCAGAAGGGAACTGCAAAAACTTACTTTGGGTAAATGTGGTAGATCTATTTCTACTCATATCTGTTTCCTTTTTTTTAAGTAGGTCTCTATGAAATTAAAAATACACATTTTTCAGTAGCATAAGCCAATCCTTTGAAAGAATGTGCAGCTTATGATAATACTGGAATTTGTTAAACAGAACGACTGTGGTACGTGGACAGACTAAAATCAAAACATGTTCCTTAGAAAGTCATAAGGCAATTAATATGTTGAGTGCAAGTTTGCAAGCTGCATTATTTTTAATAAATCTGTCAGATTAATCATTTATAAATGCATATTTATGCATAGGTGGCATTTAAAACTAATTATCCAACATAACAGTTGGAATTCTTCGTACCACCCTCACGCTTGTATCAATTTAGATCATTCGTACTCTATCTCAGGGTCTTAAATGAGCCCTAGTTCAGTGCAGCTGAATGTGCTAAAACATGGGATAGAAATCTCATAGTAAGAATGTCCAAGTGTGCCTGATCGCTTTACTTGGAGTGCAATTATCAGTTGACTCATGAATTGCCTAATCAGTAGGCTTTGTAAAGATGATAATTGCTAAATTTATCATTTGATATGTTCATTGGTGTTCACAAATTTAAGGTCAAATTTTCTCCTGTAAGATCCTAGGATTAGCTAGATTTACTAATTCTAGAGAGACAGTCATCTCCATAACTAACAATCCTGTCTGGCATCTTGCTTGAGGGTTCCAATGGACATTTGCAATCATTCAGTGTAGAGAAAACCACCTGTTAAACCACAGAGCATCTGAGAAATTGCTGTTTCTAAATGATTCCATCCCAATCGGACATGTGTCAGTAGAAGAACCAAAGCAGGCACCTGGAGGACCAGATAGGAGGGCTCCCCTAAGTATCCTCCTATGGTACAGTATTTGGTACTTAAAAGCTCTGTGGTCTAACACAGAGGATGCTGAGAGGATAGCCCAGAATGGACAGCAGCAGTGAAGGAAGGCATGGCTGGGAAGGACCTTTCTCACTGACTTCCAGTAGGAAGAAAATAGGAAGATGCACTAGGAAGATGCACTAGGAAGATGCAATAGGAAGAGTAGCAGATCCCTGAGGATTTTCCTTCTCTGGTGTCTTTGTGGTCATACAACTATCTCTCCCCGTACAAAGAAATTACAGTATTTTCTTGCAAAAGGACCTTTTACAGTACTATTTCATCTTCTATTTTTCCTGCTAAACAGCTCTAGTGATCTCACTCCATTCCTTTGGGTATTACGTGAAGATATCCACTTGAAATAATGTACATGCTGAAGATAAGCATTCTTTCATTTCTATTCTGGGAGAATTAGATAAGGCATTCATAATAACAGCAGGGAGTTTTAGCGTGAAAGAGTTGAAGAAAGGCACCTAAACAATTTTCTCTTCCTGAATTTCAAGCTAGTCTACTAAATTAGAAGCCTGTCAGATAGGAAGTTAAAACAGTGAAATAGAAAATTTCAGAGCTGAGGACACACATGGACAAAACGTGATGGTTCCAGATTTTAATAGTATATTTAAAGAATTTCTCCCGTTCTGTTATTAGCATAATTTTTTGCCAGAAGAATGGAATTTGTTAGGAATTAACTGTATATGGACTACATATCTTGCTTATATCAGAAGATCACTGAGGAATGGACCTAGTCAAATGCAGGAGATAATTTATTATAAAGAAAACGATGCATAGTAATGTACATATTCTAGATGAAGGCTATGATTCAGCAAAACACTGAAATACACTGAAGATGAATCATGAGCTAGTCTGCATGGTTATATTCATCTAAAAGTTAGTACAAATTTATAAAGCCATTAATTTAAAAAAAAGAAAATGCTGCATGCAGCGTGAATGTAATTGTTTTCATTGTGTATTGTTAGCTCTTACTCTTGACACACAAGAGCTGAGTGAAAAATGTAGATTCATCAATATTGAAATGTTTGGCAAATTCATCTTGATTTTGCTAAATGGCCTACACTAGAAATAAAAGAAGCAAAAGTATATTCTGACTTTGGGGGAAAAATTTAAATTCAGGATGACTCTTCATTATAGAATTTCCCGCATTTTTGTAAGAGAACTATACTTGTTTTTGAAACAAAGCATTTTGTTTGTTGTACTTCCTTTCAACATTGCAGTTTACCTATGCTTTTTCTAGAGCGAAACCACCGAAGAACCTTCTTAACAGCCACAAAATCAGTTATTCACACAGCTTGAATGATTTTGACATTTGTAGCAGACTTTTATCACTTCTTATTTTCTTATATAAAATCATACTGTTTAATCTCAGCAAATGCTTGTATACATTTACACATGCAGATTGGTCTCCTGAACCCTAAAGGGACTGGTCACATAAATGTAAGTTACAGCAAATTGTTCCATTTAAATCAGCATAACTACTTTTGTGGTAAGCTACTACGCAGTGTTGTACTGTTAACCAGATTCTCAATTATTGTAAGCCAATCTTCAAAAAGTCCTTATTTTGAAAAATATAAATATATATATTTGTATTTCAGAATCACAACCACTGCAGCTTGTATGATGGACTTGAGAAGATACCCATTAGATGAACAGAACTGTACTCTGGAAATAGAAAGCTGTACGTACAAATAAGATGCATATAAAACATAGGCCACATGTGGGGGCAGTTTTCGTTTAATATAGCTGTAAAATAGTCACACTACGGTCTTACTGTCTTGAGCCTTTAAGTAAATCATGTATTTAGCATCCTTTTTTTAATCTTATTTGGCATTTTTTAATATATGAGGGTTCGTCCATGTGTATTTTGCAAATATGATACAGAAAAGTGAGTTTAGGACAGAATGAAGCTATTTATTGCTCCAAAGGCCTGTTGAAGATACTTATCTTCAATACAAGAGAATGAATGTTCAGACTTTAATCAGACTCATTTTAAAGAGAGCAAACACCGTGATACAACTTTCTTCCGATCTGCTTTATTATGCATGGATGGTCTTGCTGCAAGACCCCCTGGGCTTCCAGATAGGCTCCATTTATGGTTTGGAATTCTGTTCTACACAGAAATAGATTCTCTCTTCAACCTAGTTGTATCCTATAACTGGAATATTCAAATGTATGTTTGTGCTTCAAGAGCTCCTGCTCCTTTTCTGATGCTTCCTGAAAGCTGTATGCCTTATACAGAAAATATCACTACATGTTATTATGCTCTTATGAAAATTATATTCAGCAGGAGTTCTCCACTACAGAAGCTAATGGAAATGGTGCCACTCACACTCTTTAGTGTAAGTGGAAAATATCTGCCCAAATATGTTTGTCTGCATTCATAGAATAATCTGTGTTTTTCTGATAATTACTGGCGTGACAGTGCACTTAGGTTTTGGTTCTAGATGCATGTGGTGTCTTACTTCATACTATTCTGTGATCTTGCAGATTGCAATCAGCAATCCCTGGAAGTGGTTATGTGTGGTATTTTCTGGCTTCATCTTTTGTGGATTTTCTGAGTATGATTCTGAAAAACAGAAACAGTACTTTGCCTCAGATTTCTGTGTAGATGGTAATGGAGTGTCTCCTTGGGAGAGCTTCTCAGAATGCTAGCACATTGCAGCCATACCAAAATACTATATGCCATTCCAGCTATTTTAATTCTTTAATTGTCTGAAATGACAAACGACCTATTCTGTGCCTAAAGCTCCATTGAATTCTGCCGTTGGTTTTTTTTCACCTTTTCCTCCTGCTTTGTCTGCAGACGGCTACACAACCGATGACATTGAGTTCTATTGGAGAGGTGGAGATAACGCTGTCACTGGTGTAGAAAGGATTGAACTTCCTCAGTTCTCTATTGTGGAGTACAGACTGGTGTCAAAGAATGTTGTCTTTGCCACAGGCAAGTATTATCATTTGCCCATTCAGTGCTTAATTTACTTGTGCACAACAATTACTACTGTATTAGTAATTATCACACATAATCTTAGCATTGTGTTCAGTGTTCAACTAATGAAATTACTTGCTCTGTAAAGCCTTTATCCAGAAATCTATGAAAAAGCTTTTCTTTATGCTTTTTTTTCTGTTTCTTTCTATGTGTCTGTGAGTGTGTGCGTGTGTCATACTTAACCAGGCGCCTAAATATCTATGATTTAAGTAAATACGAAGTCATTCACCTCTGAATCATCAGTTTAGCTGTAGCCTACAGGGTTACTGATCATACAGAGTATGCTATGGCATTCTAGGTCAAAAAGACACATATTTTTGAACGCCTCCCTACAGCTTTTCAGGGCATGTTTGTTTTGTTGTTGTACAATGAATCTAATGCCTTTTTTATCTTGATTTGTATTGATATTACTAAGTAGTAGTATATGCATAGCCAGTCCTTTTTGTCATCATTATTAAGATGCTAAAAATGAAATCCCTGGGTTATCTCCTTCTTGTTCCCCTAAAAAAAATAGTGAGAAAAACTTTGGACCACTTCAGATAATAAAGCACAGCATGGATTTATATGCTTGATATTAGGCACCAGGATATTAACATGTTGATATATGTGACAAGCCCAAAGCAACATAGAAAATCATCAGCAAGTGGGGACTGTTGTTTGGGACCTCTAGATTTTCAGTCCAACCCAGACAGTGGAAGTGTGCTGTTCCTTCTGTCCCAGAGTACTCAAACAAATGAAATTAAGCACTGCTCTGTTATGTTTGTAACCGTCACTTCACCCACTCCTTGGACATGACATCTGTTTCAAAGTACATAGAACACTAGTTATATTTCAGAACAAAATATAAATATTGCTACGAGTGAAATTAGTATAAGGAGTATTGCTAACTGCTGCCATCTTTGGTTATCTTTGTGAATGGAAGCTTGTTTTAAATTTTTTTAACAGAAGGGCAAATAGGTATTTTAATGCTGCCTTCTCTCCCTTCTACAACTCTTGCCTCCTAGCAAATATGAAAGAGAGTGAAGAGCACATAAAAGCTACAGGGAGACATTTATATGGCTAACAAAATACTCAGAATCATAATAGTTCTTTCCAGTAAATTTTTGGAGAGAGATAAAATCCTGTGCTTAATACTAGAGACCAGGATGAGACTCTCATGGGGAACAGACTACTCTTTGTTTCTTGCATCATTTTTGAAGTATATGTTTTGTCACTGTTCAAGACAGGATGTTACATCTACTGTTGTTTTGGTACAAGATATAAAAATATGAATTTTTGATAGATATTTCCATGCAAGGAAATCAGCACATTTATTTCTCAAAACAATGCATCTAATACTAAGTATGAAACATGCTAGTCAATCTGATGGATAAAGCCAACAAAGAGTCCTTTTGCAATTCTTATCAAGAACCTTCTTTCTTATATTTCTCATAATTACAAACAGTTTCTATATTTTTGTGGAAAATAAGTCTGGCATGCTTTTTTTTTGCCCTCCTCTGGGTTTGAGATTATTACAAGGGAAGATAGTAGTTTTTTGCTTGCAAAATTCTGGTGAAAATTTCAGATTTTGATACAGTTTCACTTTGATTGTATAAAACCAGAAAAAGTCCTCAGACTCATGCCATGAACAGCTTTTGTAGTAGTTATTTCTCCTGTCCTCCATGAAGGAGCAGTACTGTATAATCTTGTGTAACCTATGCAAATGGAAAAATCTGTTCCCATAGTTACTACTAGGAAGAAGCGGTAAGCATGAAAAAAAAAATATAGCTAATGACAGAAAGCTGGGAGGGATGGCAAGAATACTGGAGGAACTGCAAGCATACTGAAGCCTAGCACTGGAGCCAAAAACGAGCTTCATAAATGGGCAAAATGGACTAGGAAAAAAAAAAAGAAAAAAGGAAAATAAAAAAAGACTATAAAAGCCAAGATGGGCAAGATACAGCTATACAGCTAATTATACCTTTCCAAATTCAGGAGGGGAATAAAAGGTTAGGCAGTATTTTTGTGTGTAGAGATATAAGGGTTATTGTTGATTACAGAGTGAATATGAACTAATACAGTCTTATCTGAGAATAAACATCCCACAAGTAGACCGACTTGCACTGCTAAAGCCTCAGCTGAGTAGGAAGTTGTGGACCAAAAAAGACAGTCTAGGAAAACATAGCAAGAATGAGTGGAAGGCTAACAAATGTAATCCATGAGGAAGAAAGGACACCATGTATATTGCATAGAGAACAACACAGGAATAACCTACTCTACTAACAGAAAGTAATTGCAATGAAATTGCTGTGAAAAAAAAGTTCTGTTTTGTCTATTCTAATGGCAGTTGAAGGTCATACAGACTACCTGAAGACATCTCACATGGCACTAGATGCGTATTCATCAGTCAGGCTTTTAATCAAATCAGTGCTGTATGTGAAGTCTAAAGAGCCATTCACCTCTTGAACACCTCTATTTTATCAACTGAATATCTCCTAGAACACTGTCCAGTTGCTTTTGCATAAATATCTGGTACCACTTGAGGTTCTGTGACACATCCTGCTTAGTAATTAGGCAGTCATTCCAAAGAGTCTTAGAGCCATATTTCTTATGTACAAGCCCAGTGGGGCAGTTTTAATTATTGAATTAGTATTATTTACGTCCTAGACTTCAGGCATATCCTAAGGCATCTCTAATGGCATTAGACAGCTATGTGTAGGTAATTGAACCACATCGTTAGAATCCTTAGAATCAGCTGACTGTAAATCTACGTCTCCATGGTTTATTCTGAGAGCCCAGACACCTTCCGTATGTAAATACCTCCGTGTAAAAACCTGAAATTAAATGCTTAAATTTCTGATCTTAATTCCCCTCCTGAATGATAAACAGGAATCCTAAGCAGCTGAGCAGGAATGGGGAAATAGAATACACAGCCTAAAATCTTAAAGATTCATTGCAGTTAGAGCCAGATTAGCAACTTGTTTGTAAGAGGAAGGTAGTCCTAAAAGGTTTGAAATTTAATTATTTAGCATATTCTGAAAGATCAATCTGTAAAGTACATTTCCAATTAGCTGAAGAACTTTCCCAGAAGAGCAGATTAATATAAGAATTCTGTAACTGACCAACTCTGTTATGCTGGTTTATACTTGAATAAAACAGCAAGAGACCAATTTAGCCTTGGAGCTAGATATTTCAGCTTGCTAGCTTTTAATGAAATTGAAGGAGAAACAAGTAATTACTTTTTACCAAGTGCTATATTCATATGAAGGAGGGATAATTTTCAGCTCAGTTATTGATTAAGTATTTGTTTTCATATCTGCATTCTCAATCCTGTGGTTAGATTAAAATATTGAAGATCAAATTCTGCTATCTGTGTATTATTTAAATTATCCCAAAGTCATCCCCATGTTATGTGATATGAGAGGAAAGGTAGAAGATTTTATCTTTGAACAACACCACTGTTCTTTAGGCAAAAAGAGTATTTTGCTGAAATGTTAGCAGCTAGAATTTTCTGGTAATTAATCTGTGAATGTACAGAGCTTTAATTGACAAGTCACTATCCAAGCATAGTAAAGCAAGGAACAGTGTCTTGTTATACTCACCAAGAAATCCTTTTTTATTAAAGCAATTACACGTGATGATTCCTTTTCAGGTAAATGAAGATCTAGGCTTACAATCACCAATCCATACAGGTGGAAAGCCACCTAGTTCACTTAGCTTTAGTCATCATAGAATCATAGAATCCAGATAAAGAGGAGAAATAAACTGCCTTCACGGGAGTGTTCCTTCTTTTTTTTTTTTCCACAAAGCCATGTGTTTGCTGGAAATGAGAAAGGACAGCAGGGAAGGCAGGTTGGAGGCAGGACCCATAAACCATCTGTGAAGGCATAAAAGTAACATAGATGAAAGTAATACAAACTTCTATAGTCTCAGGGACCGCTACGTAATGGAAAACTATGGCAGCGTATGTGGAAGCAGCAGGAGGTAGAACTGTCTGAGAAAAACAAGACTAGCAGTACATGTTTCAGTTTCAGGTTGAACTATACAAAGACCAAGTTATTCTGAAATCATCTGAGAACCAGACTTCCCAGTTTGCTGGAAGCAAAATGATCTCTTTCTTCATTCTCTGAGATAACCCAGGGCTTCTGTGTTCAGTGTTACTAAAATAGCCAAAGAAGCAGCATTGATTCTGCGATCAGTCCATTGAACCTGACATATATTCTTGAATGCATCCTTTAGAATACTGAGGAAGCAATATTTCATGGGGGAATTTCCAGTTATCACCTCTATCAGTGGTATTCCCTAGACCTGGATAGTGCTTTTGAAAGTAAAAGATTTGTAGAAAATCCTTTCCATGGGTGGTATATTTTATGAAGTAGTTTTCCTCAACAGAGCTTTATAAAGACTTCTGCATGATGCACTACAGCTCTTACTGCAAAGAGGTGATCATGCCTGCTAAGTTTTTAGTGTGTTTCATGGCAGGAGGTCTTCCTATTTCATTTATACGGTCTGCAGGCACAAAGTGGTGGAAACTCTTTCATGAGAAAACTCAATGAAGAAGTTAAGCTCTGTTAGCAAAGAAGCTGACATGATTTCCAGGAAACAGTTTGCCATTAAAAATGAGACAATGATATAGTCAGAACATGAAGATGTTTACTTAGAAGCAAACTAAAGTCTGAATGATTCTTTGGCAAGAATTATGTTGACTGTGGTCAGGGTTCTGTCATGAAATATATTGCTTTTTCTCTGCCAATATTTATCTATTTGTGAAACTAAAAAACAATTTCATTTAATTCTGGAAAAAATATTATTAATTGAAATAATAACAACCAAATCCATCTAACAGATACTTCACATTTTTGGTGATAGTTCTTCTGAGATGTGTTTGATACAACAATCAAGTGTTTTTGCATGAGGTTTCATATTCCCTGGGTGCTCCTGTTGCCTAAAAACTAGCATTTTTTGCTGTCAGATGACCCAGCATATATCAAACTATCGGGAACATGATGAAGAGAAATCTGCAGTTTTCTACTCCTCCTTTGTCCTGAGGGCATCCATCTTTCTTGTATATACAAATCTATGTAATTTCTTTTGCTCCTATCCAGAAATATAAATGTAATAATTTCAAGTGAAATTCATAAATTATTAATTGTTTATAAATCTAATCTGTCACACTATGTTTAAAATGTTTGGAAAAAATGATGTTGAGCTTATTCATTTTATCATTATTTATTTGCTTCAATGGAAACAATTCATGAATTATATATAGCTGGAAATATTTCATGTACCTGCTTCTTATTTTTTGCTAAACAGTTCTGAAAGAAAAATTCTGTCCAGCTCTAACTGATGTTACCAACTTTGAATGAGAATTGAATGCCTTTTTTCACTGTGATTCAATGCAGTTTACTTTTAACACTTCATGTAGCATATTTCTCATAGTTCAAATGTGATTAAAAATCACCATGTCAAGAACAACTGTTCTATGTAAATGGAAAAACATGCATATAATATTTGGAAATCTACTAATTCTCAAAATAAAATACATAAAAATTTGATTTTGTATAAGCATTTTACATGGAGACTTTGACAAGTGGTTTTAAAAATTAACCAATATTCACCCATCTGTTCAATAATTAAGAATGACTTCCTCTGTTCTTCCCAAATTCAGATTGCTTGGACATCACTATATTCTCTGCAAGATTTCTTTTAATAGCAGGGAGTAATTCAGTGAAGGCGTTTTCCCTGCTGTTCTTCAGATTTCACAATACCCAATAAAATACACATGCTTTAATTTCTACTGAAACTGAAGACAAATATCTGCAAATGTATTTTCATGAGTATAAATAACGTTGGTTTTCCCTCTCTTTCCTTAGGTGCCTATCCAAGACTCTCACTGAGCTTCAGGTTGAAGAGAAATATTGGATACTTTATTCTTCAAACCTACATGCCCTCCATACTGATCACCATTTTATCATGGGTGTCATTCTGGATCAATTATGATGCATCAGCAGCAAGAGTTGCCCTTGGTAGGTGATAAGGATGAGTGGGACATTAAAATGTCAGACTGAATGTAGCCTTTGGAAGTTATTAAACAGTGCAACATGATGTCAGTGTTTTGATATTCCAAAATCATTTACGTCAAAATCATGTCATTCAGTATTGCCTCCAAAGTGATGAGTTCTCCCCACTCACAAGAACATAGCTGCTATTAAATCTCTGATGTGAACTGCTCATACAGGTCCCAACCTCTTTCTCATCAAAGTTATTATTGTCAGTATCTTCAATGAGGGTGCCAGCTACAAAATCATACTCCAAGGTTTTGTGCATGGGCTTTTAGGCCAACTCAATGTGGAAAGAAAAATGTGGCTCCAAGCCTCCACCTGGGGTTCTGGCTCAAGTTATTGGGACTGTTTTAACTTAGAGTGGCAAGAGCAGACCTCAAGGTCTTCTGTGCTAGCTGTGAACATCAGAACACAGGAGCATATCAGCTACAGACCATGACATCCCATCTCGCTCTCAGAATGCCTAGTGTGCTGAGTGCATTTTTATGACAGCTTTAAGTGTCTTTTACCCTATGGCAGAAAAACATGGATTTAACACAAATTGGTGACCAATCCCAGGCTTTTTCAGGTCAAAGTGTCCTTTTGATACAGGAAGGAAGCTTCAAAATATCCAGTAAGAAATATTTCATCTATTACAGAAGCATAGTTATAGAAGGGATAGTTATAGACAAGGAAGATCTGTAAATAGTCCTTATTAGTACTGCTACTTCTCATCTAATCTCATCTGATATCCAGCCAGTGTTTCCCAGTAGGACACCCTCCTACCTGAAACCTGACACTAGACCTGTACTGTAATATAACTTCTGACTCTGCTCTATTCTCTTAAAAAAGAAATAAGCAAAAAAAGAGAAGCATGTTCTTTAGTTCCCTTATTTTTCTGATATGTACCACAGCAAACAAAGACTGCAAGCCATGCCCATACATTTACCTATCTCTGTGCTCCTTAGCTCCATAGATCCCACATAACAAAGCAGGCTGAGCAGCTACAATTATACGTATGTGCAATATTATGTTACATCCTAATATCTAAACTAGAGTTACTGAAAGTATTGCAGATTAACTGCAGGCTGACCAGAATTGCCGTGAACAGAGGTAGTTAGACAGAGAAAGACCAAGCTGGTGATACTCTGTACCCTCCTACAACAGGATTGCGGTTTTTTTCTAATTTTTCCCTTATTTAAGGAACAGGGTTATCTAATGTGACCTATTTCCGTCTTGCACAACAGTTACTGGTTCATCAAGTGCCTTACTGTGATAACACAGATATTAGAGAAAAAAAGTCGGTCAGTACATTTAAAGTATTTTCAAGATGCCAGTTGTTCTATTTCCAATTCATAAAAAGTCCTTTCATTGAGAGGAAGAAAATATATATAATAGATTCTTCAGAGAAAACAGCACCTTGTATTGTTTCATATTGGTATTAGAAAGTTCTGTATCACAGGTCTAATCCTGTGCTCTTTGTATAGGCAGTTTTATGAGACTGAAACTAGTAGGAAATTGTATCAAAGCATAAAGGCAGTGTTGCCTCATTGGACACAACTGGAGAGTAAGGCCTGCTGGTCTAGGTATTAGAAGAGGGATTCCTGGTGCAGTCCTGATAGACATGGAGACAAGCTTTTCTCAGCCTCCACAGAAAGCCTATATTCCCCGAAAGCCTGAATCTGAACCATTCAATGCCATGTTTTGCTCCAGCCTGTGGTCCCTGGATGCACACACATTATCTGTGCTCCAGCCTGGAGTGAACCAAGTAGTTCCTTCAGCAAATAAACCCAAGCTTAGAATAGAGGACAGTTCATTCCAATGTTTTGTGTTATAGACAATACAAATCGAAGCTGATGTCAAGAGAAATATTCAGACCCTTCAATTATGGCGCACCAGTGCTCAGAATTGTGGGATCTTTTTTTATACTTGGCCCTTGAGGTTCCTAAATTTGAGCCATCCTTCAG
The DNA here is from genome assembly GCA_032353885.1 of Nothura maculosa. Classification (NCBI taxonomy): domain Eukaryota; kingdom Metazoa; phylum Chordata; class Aves; order Tinamiformes; family Tinamidae; genus Nothura; species Nothura maculosa. Next base: position 4,188,893 of record JAUBOD010000140.1, read on the forward strand.
GAGGGCTGTAGTCATGAGATTATCCTATTTTTATACGATAGGTAAATGATACTGCTTCTCCTCCAGCTGTGCTTGGGAAGAAATTCATGATCTTTATAAGGGAAATAAATAGTAATCTCTCCATAAGTGTGGCATGTACCTATAGTGTGTAACTCTGGATCTCCTCATCTCCCAGAGAATCTCTCTCCTTTTGGCTAGTGATAGACGCTACTATATTTAGTGTTTTACCAAAAGAGCCAGTGGACTCTCCCAAGTAGTGCATAGAATCAGAGCATGGTGTATCAGAATTCACGTTTCACCAATCCAGCACCAAAAATGTGGCTATTGCAACACCTTCTGTGCAGACTTCCAAACTTCTTGGCAGATCAAGTCTTTAAACATCTATGGGATGATGATAATGAGATACCAAAGTTGTATTAACAGATAAATATGTAGATTTCTGATACAGGAGTCAATTTTATTTTTCTTGGATCCCTTACAGGAAGCAATAACAAGAATCTTGCTGTGAAAGAAAATAATTCAGACTATAGAAAGCTCATGAGATGCAAATGTGTGGTAATATCAGATGCAGTCCTGCAACCTTCACAATCCTTTTCTCTATGCTGGCAGGGAGGTTTCCAAGAGAGCTTGTCAAAATTTCTTTAGGTAAAAATAAATCTAATATGACTCTCACATGTCAGTTATACTCCTCGTTTTACTGCAGTTGGGTGGATTATACACAATCCATGTTTTTTTAAAGAAGCTTGTGCTGTATGTGACTCTACTGCATTGCAAGCCATGAAACATCACATATCAGCAGACACTTGTTTTACAGTTAATAGGAAAAGAATTGAAAACCTGATGACCTTGACCTACTAACTATGCAAAATATCTCTTATAGACACTCTTAGGCTGCTACTGCACTTTCCTGGAGTGACACTTTTCACACAAACAGATGGATTTTGAGTTACAGTGTCTTTATTTCTGTCTTCAAGTGAAAGGAACTGTGCTTTCTAATATGCCAGTTTTTTTCTTTTGTTCTTAATTTTTGTTCTGCTTGCATTTTACTCTTTACTTAGAAACTGACTGTATAATTATGGAATCAAAGAAAATAGTTCTGGAAGCAGATCTATTAGAATGGCTTACCTCTTTTTTGAATGCAGAATTAGTCTACAAATCAGTGTTTTCAGCCTTCTGTGATTTGTGATTCCCATAAAATTTCCAGCAGAGATACCCTGCAGTTTATTGTGCATTCAAGCAGACTAATAATAAATTTGCTTTTTTACTACTTTTCAAAATCAAAGTTCTGTAATACATGTTCAAATGCTATCTGTATTCCTAGGTAAATAAATGAGAGTTTCACATACCTAATAGTTCTTCTGGGAACTTTGTTAGTGTTCAGTGGACACTCTAAAAATACTTCTCTGGGTCCTTAGCTTTCTGTTCCCTCAAATCTGCATACTGGTCTGCTTCTCATTGCTCACTTCACCTCTTTCTAGCTATCTAAAATTAGTCCCCTTTCATAAAGAGAATATATTGTCTTATCCTGAAACAGGAGTTTAATTGTATGGCATGAACTGCACGAGAGAAGTGCCTATCTGTCTCCATCTACTATAGACAAAATGACTTCAACCTGCTGTTATATGGTTAGAAATTTCAAATGGGATGAGAGGAATCTCTTGCCAAGGCTTTGCAAATGCTCTCTCTTAATATGTTCACATGGCTTTATCTATCCAGTCCCCTTATCAATTTTATTACTTCCTAAAAATTTCTTTCCATCATGTGATGCTGCCACAGTGCTGCAAGCCCCTTTTTAATGCTTTTCAGTCTATTTGCCTTCCTGTCTGAGATCAGTTTGGTGTTCATGGAGCAGATGCTCAGTACAGCTAGACTTGCTTCAGTGAAGATATTTTAACTCATTGAAGTGATGCTATGTCCCATTGTTTGTTTATCTCATGGACCATGTGGAAAAAATATTATCAAATATTATCAAATATTATAATATTATAAAATATTGCATCAAGCTTTAAGTTTGCTTTCATTTGTCATGAGACTCACTTAAGAGGCTTCTTTCACAAATTTTTGAACTTCTGCACACTGACAAGGGAAGTTTGCCGAAAAGGAAAACCAAACTGAAGCATGTTCAGCCTGAAAAAGAGGAGGCCGAGGGGGAATTCGATAAGTGTATATAAATATCTGAAAGGAGAGAGTGAGTAGGATAGGGCCAGCCTTTTTTCAATTTTGGCCACTGACAGGACAAGAGGAAACAACCACAAACTGAAGCATCCAAAATTCCACAGGAACTTAAGAAAAAATTTCTTGACAGTGAAGGCGACAGAGCCCTGGAACAGATTGCCAAGAGAGACTGGATGCAATCCTGTGCCACATGCTCTAGGTGACTCTGCGTGTGCAGGAGGATTGGACTAGATCTAAAAGAGCCTTCCAACTTTAAAGATTCTATGATTCTATGAGTCTCTGTTCTGTTTAGGTTTGTGAGATATACTTTCTTCTATTTCTTCGTCTAGGAATTACAACTGTGCTGACTATGACAACAATCAACACTCACCTGAGAGAGACTTTGCCTAAAATTCCATACGTTAAAGCCATTGACATGTATCTTATGGGCTGCTTTGTATTCGTCTTCTTGGCCTTACTTGAATACGCCTTTGTCAACTATATTTTCTTCGGAAAAGGCCCTCAAAGGCAGAAGAAACTTGCAGAGAAAACAGCGAAGTCAAACAACGATCGTTCAAAATTTGAAGGCAACCGGGTAGGATTCTTTAATCTATATATAATCTTTCTTCTCTTCGTATTAAAAATGTAATTGTATGAAAGAAACAGAAAAATCCAACATAAAAAAAATGCAAACTACTTTTTTTTTGTAGGCAAACTTTAGCATTTTTTATCTAAGAATCTAAATAGAAGAATATATTTAGGCATGCAGAAAACTAAGTGATCATGATTTGCATGACAAGAAACTAATAAGAAGAAAATGGAGTGCAGCTAGCTTGAAAATAAAAGCCTAGATCTACAAAATCATTTATTTGACTAAATCTAATCTAATTTCATCATGATTTGGTCTAAGTACCTACATGAGGGAATCTTGGATCTGAGCATACATTTCTCCCTTCTCTTAGAGCAGATGTATTTAGAATGGAGATTAGTTCTAGCTTGCTAGTTAATTGGCCTGCACAGCTGAACCACTCTGTGTAGCATTGTCATCTGCTGCTGTGGAAAGCCAGCAGAATATTGTAATTTCTAGAGAAACTTTCAGATTGCTCCAGTAACTTCTTCATTATCTACCTTAGAACCAGTATAGATTTTTCCAGATAGGTCATTTGGTTTAGTTTAAGGTAAAGTTTTGGGTAAAAATTGAAACACAGGAAGTTTTATCTCCATATAACAAAGAACTTCTTTCCTGTGAGGGTGCCAGAGCCCTGGCACAGGCTGCCCAGGGAGGCTGTGGAGTCTCCATCTCTGGAGATCTTCCAAACCTGCCTGGATGCCACCCCATGCCCTGTGCTTTGGGTGTCCCTGCTGGAGCAGGAGGGTTAGACCTAATGATCTCTAAAGGCCCTTCCAACCTCAACCATTCTGTGATTCTGTGTGATTTCTGAAGCAAAGTGGTCAGTGCTGATTAAAATCCAGCATATTTCCTTACTTTGAGTATGAGTTAATGCAACACATTTTTTATGCTTTTGGAAATAAAGAAAAAAAAAAAAAACAAACAGAAGAGCATAACCAACACAATATGATGTTACCAAACCATGTCAATTTCGATTGATTTTTTTTTTGTGGTGGTGGCTAAAATGGTTCCAATTAGATCTTTCAATTCAGTTCTGTGGTGCAAGACTGTTTTTTTTCCTGTCATCTGTAAATTAAAAGAGTTCACAGTGATAAAACTACTATCTGTTTTATTAAACAGAAATGTCACAGAAGTAATTGCAAACTGTATTTTAGTATTCTAATGTACTGGCTCCTATATAGCAAGTGTTATACAGAGTTATGCCTGATTGTTGAGAGCTCATCTCTGTGAAATCTATTTTGAACCAATAAACTCATTTTTGTCCACTGAATTATGAAACCAGAATCTCATCACAGTTGGCTGCACTCCTTAGGACTATGCTAGTAAGAAGAATGAATTCTCTTTCTTTGAAAAACAGATAATTATAATAATAAAAAAGCAGATGGAAAAAGAGAGTATCACAACTGAAAGCAATAGAGATTTTTGCTGCAAGCAGGTAATGCAGATGTATGCACTAAGGTTCAGTTCTTCCAATGGGAACCATCTGGCAAATCTCATCCATTTAAATGATTTATATAATTCAGTGTAATACTTGTTAATTGGACCAATATCTCCCTATGTCTGAATTTTCTTCTATATTGAGATCAATGCGTCTATAGTTAAAAGAAGCATGAGTACAAGCTTAACCTTAACTAATGAAAATGAGCGTTTTCATATCCATATTGGGTCATGTGTATATCCAAGACCTGATCATACCATATATCATCATTTTATCTCACTTCTGACTTGCAAGCTTTTATTTCTGGACCATCCTAAGAAAGTACTGTGGATTGTTCAGAATTTTTTTCTGGTTTAATATCAACCTTATGCAGACAGGACTTCAGATACAGTTTCAGCACACCAGAGGTGAAGTAAAAGTGTGATCTTTTGATGCTTGGGGATCCTAGCTGTGAAAGGGAACTCTCTATACTTGATTGAAACATATATACTAGTAATAAATGTGAATATTTGCTATTCAAGTACATTTTGACTATATCACATGGTATGTTCCCATTCTGTGTATTACACTTTTTGTCTTGAGGTGGTGAACAGAGCTTCATTGCAATCACTGGACTCAGTGCCCTCAGAGGAGAGTTGTCAACATACAATAAGCAAAGACAGGGACATTAGATTAAAACAAAAATAATGGCAGAAGGTGCAGATTCAGTGGGTACAGAATGTCTAATTTGAATTTCTCGTTTGAGAAAGGCCAACCAAGCCTAAAGCAGAAGAGATTGCTCAGAATGGATGACTCCCATAGTTTTCAGTACTAACACCTCAAGGGAAATCCATCTAGCAGAGCGGCTTTGGACGAAGTCCAGATCACACAGGTATCAGGCTTTCCAAAGCTTTCAGCTCTGAAACAGGAAAAATATTTCCACAGTTGTGAGCCCTGCTCACTGTGCACTATGCTATACTGGCACTCATGAATGCAGCAAGGCAGGTGGTGATCACAGAGTTTTAACATGCTTACCATGAGGGAAAGAATCTAAAAGAACTACAGCATTGGCTCTGACCTCTACAGGAAGAATAAAGAGGCATCAGTTTCCAATCTTTACTGCGGTAGGTCTTGGAAGATCATTCAATCTGATAGAAATAACAGCTTCTTGGCCCTTGCTGACTTCTTACTGTCCAGTTAAGGATCTGGATGTCCTGGGACAGGATCACATGGTAAGGGAGTCTCAGAGCCATAGATTTAGACTATCTTGCATGAGCTCAGTGAAATTATAGATTTTGTCATTTAACTGAAGCTTCGGGCTTCAGTGGAGTCCATTTCAATATAGAAGGGCAAGTTGTCTAATCCTGGGAAATATTTTGAAACGTGTTTTTGGATCTGAGCTACATTGTTTTAAAAAAAATAGAAGCACATTTGCAGTTGCCTCCTCTATTAGTTTACTGTCAAAATGTACACTGTGATGAAAAGAAGGCTGAAAAAGGGCTCAGATATAAAACCAGAAAAGGCATTAGTTTCTGAGGCTACCATTTTGAGATGATCTTTCTTGCTGTTATGTTTTAGTAATTCAGTTTGCTTGTGTATCAACCGTGTCCACGAATGCCCTGTCATTGATTTAAAATCCTAGCTTGAAACACCAGGAAAAAAAAAAAAAAAGACCAAAAGAATAAAATGTTCCAAATGTTCCATTTATTGCCCATGTCAAGGGTTGTGACCCATGGACGGAACAGCTCTGTGCTGTATCAGGTCCAGACACTCAGCCGAGTCTGTGGGGCTGTGACAATCTGGAAATCACCTGTTTATTTTTAAAGGCAGAACTTAGAGTAGATAGCATAAGGTATTGGCTGGAGTTCAGGTCCTCAGTTTGACCATTGGTCTGGAGGCAGCTGAGGCTGGGAATGCACCTGAGGCAGCACGGGAAGCATCCCTTCCCTCAGGGGAAGGGATCAGGAGAAGGACAAGGGAGAAGGTCCTGATGCTGTCACTCAAGAGCATTCGAGCCCTTCGAAACTGCAAAACTAACATGAAAGGTGATACTGCAGTTCATTTTTTATGTATGAGAGGACTGAAGTCTGGCATGCAAGCTCCCAGGGTTGGTTGTAAACACTGCTCTTGCATGTGTAGTGAAAGCATGTGTTGCACGCTTTCCTACTTACTAGATTACGGTGCAGAAAACTTTTCATAACTGAAACGCTCAAGACCACAATATTCAGAGATTTGGGTACAATTCTGTTTTATCTGATCATAGCTTGGCAAAACAGCCACTGTTGACATGCAGAAACACTGTTTCCTGATGCATTTTTGTTCATGCTGCACCATGTTGAGGTGGCGGCAGGGTCTGGTTTTAGGTAAATGGCACTGTGTCAGAAAACAAGTGTCTCCACAGCGCTGCTGATGGGCTGTTGCTGAGACAGACATGCTGTGCCACAGCGGGCTCCTCCAGCTGCTGCTGAAGTGCCTGATGGCGTCTCCGCCGCCCCGTGCGGCCTAGCACCCGGCCCTGCCTCTGTGGTGGAGCCAACGTGTGGAGTACCCCCGCCTCAAGAGCCCATGCGCCCAGAGTCCCACACTGCTGAAACGGCAAAGAAAAGCGAAAGGGAAAGGAGAGTCATGCCCTGTTTTTGCCTGTGTGGCCATGTTTGAAGGCAGAAGGGTGACAGAGGCATGTCTGAGTAACTCAAATTTCAGTCAACGGTTTCAGAAGATTCAAAGTGAGTGATGAGATGAAACCCAAGAGAACCTTTGCAAGTGACTCATCCATGGATCAGCAGCGGGCTACAAAGAAAATTTCATGCAGAGCCATTTCTTCTTTTGACTCCTTTTGATCCTGTTTTATTTTGAATAACACACTTTAAGTAGTACTCCTCTCTGAGGTTTTCTAGTATATTCCAGTAAACCCTGGTTACTGGAGAGACATATAGGATACTCTTCCTTTGTGTTAAGTTTGTACTCAACCAGTTTAGGATTGAAAACTTTAATATCTAGGCTTATGTATGAGGACCAGCTCTAGGAAGAACTGGATCTTTATTTTTCATAAAATTTTCTGCTGTGATATTGGTGCCTAAGCTAAAGCCCTGTGTGTATGGAAAAAGTGTAACACAAAAGAAGGGATGGCAGGGATGGGCTGCAAAAGTGTTCCTGTGGAAACTAGTCACGTGTTTCTCGGATCAATTCTGTTTCTCCTGTTTGTGTTGGTAGTTTTAGGTTTCATTTGTAGCTCTCAGCACTTTCAGATTTGTTACATAAATTACGGTTTTTAAATAAGGCTCAAATACAGCCTAATTTACAACTAAATCAGCATGAGAGAGCTCTAAGGCAGTCCTGCTCTCACTTGTTGTTCACTCTTGTGGTAGAGGCTTCTGGCAAATCAGCTGGTGAGCATGTGTTTTGGGCATTGCTCCTTCTGGGCCAGTCCACAGAGGTTATGATTTGTTACAGTCCCCTGCTAAAAATACTGTTCCTTAGTTCAAGCTGTGGCAATTTATGTTTTCCGTTTGGTGGGACCAAGAGTTCAGCCCCAGGGTATCAATCAGGAGGGTAACTATCACACAGACTCACTCAAGCTTCAAACCCCTGTGGCTGCCAGACATGTGGGAAGAGCTTCCTTTGAGCAGAAATAATACATAACTCTGTAAAAAGGCCCTTCTAGTTCAGCAGTAAGCAGTACTGCCTTTTTTTTTTTCTTTTTTTTTTTTTTTTCCTTTTTTTCTCACTCTGGTGATCCATAGTTCAAACTCCCACCTCCCACTGTTGGCTAAAGCAGCATCTTCCCATCAGGCCTTACTTAGATTAGAGACCCAGGCCACTTACATCTACTTAGTGCTTTTAAAGAATTGTTAATTATAGCAGTGATTCTCGCAAGTGGGATTTTATTCTGAGAATGAATATCTTGGCTGCTGGGTAGAATTATCATTCATTTAAATTGAGAAATATCAGAATAGCAAAGCTGGCAGTATTCTCCTGTGCATCTTCATCTTTTCTGGATACTTTTCTTGGTGCTATTTTGCACAGTGGGATATTTTTGAAACATGAGTATGATGAGTAGGTGCTAAGTTTTGGGAAATATCTCCAAGGGTGACAAACACAGCTCCTGTGGGAAGGAGTCTAGTTCTGCAGTGTTTTTGACGGGGCATTCAATGTGCGCTGGCGAGTCATATGTGTACTTATTTCGATCTGAAGCAACATTGCACGAGTACAAATGGTGCCAATCCACATGCTATAAGAGAGATTGTACGTACAATTCATAGTACAATCCATAGATTGCCTGAATCCACAGATGATATGAAATACAGGACTAAGAAGGACCATTCATTTATTTCCTTTTCTTATCAAGTAATATTAATATGCAGTTTCCTATGCTTTTTATTCTTCATGCTTTTCTTTATTTTCCATATCTTTACATCTTTCTGCTTCTGCTGGCTGCCCTAGGTTCTACTGGGCTAATATGGTGGGATAGCTCACATGACTGGAGTGCTCTCATGGAAGGCTATGTGCTTTTTAGGAAGGACAGGCTGGGAAGGTGAGGTGGTGGAGTTGCTCTGTTTGTGAGAGAGCAACTGGAATGCATGGAGCTCCTGGGTGTAGATGATGAGTGAGTTGAGAGCTTGTAGGTAAGGATCAGAGGGCAAGCTAAGGTGGGAGACAATATGGTAGGCATTTGCTACAGGCAGTCTGACTAGGATGAGGAAGTTGACGAGGCCTTCTACAGACCAATGGAAATTGCCTCATGATCACAGGCCCTGGATCTCATGGGGGACTTCAAACACCCTGTTATCAGCTGGAAAAACAACACAGCGAGACACAAACAGTTCTGGAGGTTCCTGCAGAGCATTGATGATGACTTTTTGGCACAGGTTGCGGAGGAGCCAACAAGGAGAGGTGGACTACAGGACCTCATACTAACAAACAGAGAGGAACTTATTGGAGATCTGAAGGTGGGTGACAGCCTTGGCTGCAGTGATCATGAGCTGATAGAGTTCAGGATCCAGCAAGGAGGAAGCAGGGCTGTAAGTAGCCTTGAAAGCATGAACTTCAGGAGGGCCAACTTTGGCCTCTTCAGAGACCTCCTTGAAAGAATCCCATGGGCTAGGACTCTAGAAGGAAAGGG
>JAUBOD010000140.1:4201967-4222849 GCA_032353885.1 Nothura maculosa
AGCTGCAGGGAAAAGGGCAGTGAATGAATTCAGATGCAGCCACACTCAGAGAGGCATACAGGAGATTTTGTGGAGGCTTGGGGCATCAGGGAACGCATGACAAGGAAATCCTTAGGATAAAGGAGCATCTCAGCAGGAGGGGAAGGCACCTAAGTACAGAGTGTCAGTTTTTAAAAAGGTTCAAGAACAGAGTGTCCAGTTTTTAAAAAGGTTCAAGAACAAGGCGTAGCATTAATGTTTTGGGGAAAATTTCCAGTGTGCTGGCAATGATATTTTTTGAGTCAGATCATAAGATTACGTTCTAAGGCTCAGAATAATTAAAACTTCAGTTTTATTGTAGATTCTGTTCATATTCTTAAACATAGGATGGGTCAGCGAGTTTTCTTAATATGTACCTGGAATGACTGTATGGCTTGCCCAAAGCCACTGCACTCATTTTCACTCATGGAGGGTTTTGCTTGTACCTTCAGGCAAACATGCATCCACTTGCACAGGATGCCCTGCCAGTATCTGTTTCTTTCTTGTATTCATTGAGAGAGCTGATGTCTGCTTTTCAAAGTCGTTTAAGTCATTGCTTAAATCGTTCAGAAGTCATGCTTATGTACAAATACTTTTTAACATGTTGCATACATTAACTATTCATACCTCACAACATCACCTTAAGACTGCCACAAAGCATTACTGTGTATTGCTCTCATTTTGTCAGGAGTTTAGGTGGTTTGTCCAAAGCCTCAGAAGAAATGAATATAATTTGCAGGAACAAGACTCAAGAATATCTCTGGACCAGAAGCCCTGTTTCTTCCTTGCATTTGGCATGCTAGTCTCTCAGTCTGTTAATAAGGAAATATATTTTCAAATGTTTATTTCCAAATACATTTAATGTGTCATTTTCAGAAAGTGTATGCTATCATGCAACCTCATAGGACTTGATGTTTTGTTCAAACAGAGCATTTGCACAAGCTGCAACTTTTTTGGTCACCTTTCGGGTTTGATTTATAGATGCAGTGACTAGCAATGAAAACTGGCAGTATCACTTGTACAATGGGAGATCAGAGGCAGAAATTAGAGTGGGATGGCATATAATGTTGGCAGATAAGGTAAAGTGGGCTATGAAGCATGATGAAATAAGTGAAATCAAGATAATACTTTCATGGGACAGGAGAACCGTGGCTGCGTAGGTTTCCCCACCTCCAGAGTGCAGGCTTTCAGCTGACACCTCTCAGAAATCCAGTGCTCATATAGAAGTACAAAGTGCTCATGGACAGGCTAATGCCTTTATATGTATTGGTGGCATGCAGAATCAGCAGACGTCAGGAAGTCCCCAGGAAATAAGCAGATGGCATCTATAGGGATGGAAAAAAAAAGGTGTAGAGACCTGCAAAGAGCAGCTCAGACTGTCCAAGCAGTAGCACAGTAAAATGATCTTTGCCAGCATTCTGAATAAGGCAAAGGAAAATGATGTTACAGTTCTCAGAGCTTAAGAGGAGAAAGGAAAGGATGTGACAGGTGATGCTGCGGAGGCTTGGATGAGAGAATTAGTTCTAAGCTTCATAAAGAAAACCACTCATCTTAGAGATGTTTTGCACAATGATGCTACAAAGTCTGATCATAATTTGTACCAACTAAAAAAAAAGAAAAAAAAAGAACAGAATAAATTAGTTATTTAATCAGTTATTTTCAGAGACCACTGTAAGCAGTGATGGTACCCAAGGCTGTATTTTATAGCTCTGTGTATTCCCTGGTTGCAGATCCTGCTTGAAAGCATGAACTCATTTTTATGAACTTCAGGCCCATACTTTTGTACCCAATGGGTTTCTACAGTGGGGAAAATAAATTCTGCTTAATAACTCCTGAGGTTTCTTCATCTCATTATTTTGGTCCACATTTTTTTATTGATAGGCATTCAGCAGTATAACATACAGCTCCCTACAACACTTAAGTTTTTCTTTCTTCTCTACTCGCTTGCTTCTTGTTCATAGCCTTATATGTATTTACGCCATTTAAATGCATTTTGACATTAGTGATACACTGTCATAATTGCTTTCACTAAGAAAAAACATAACAATAGTATTTATATTTGATAAAAAAGTATCATTTTTACAGAATTTTAGCAGGACTGAAAAAAAATATGAATAGCTATGTATGTCTCTGCACATACATTTGAATACTCCCAGTGCGTTACACAAAGCTTGTAAAGAAACTGCTGTCAGATCACTGTACCAACTCAAAGCCATGGTAAAAGTCTGTTTTCTCAACCACTTTCATACAGATGCTTCTAGGATGAGATATTTAACTCAAGGCAGAGCAGATTAGAAAAAAAAAGTAAGGAACAAAAGTACAGAATAAATTACTGATGAATAAATTGTATGAGTAGAACTGAAAATTATCCTGTATCCTGTGGTTCACAGTCTGTTTCTGACGTGGGGGACTGAGTTCATTTGAACAGTCGGACACTCATTAATTGGTCAAAAACACTCAGCCAAACATGAAATATAAAGTAAACTTAAATGTATCAGTTATTTTCATGCAGGAAGAGTGGAGCTGCTCTCTGCACCAGTTTTGTGCCCTGCCTGTCCTCCAGTGGAGAGATGGTACAAAGGCATTGGCTCCCCACCGCTGAAGTTACCCGGTATTGATGGATATGTCCTCATTTGAGATGTTCTGTCAGTGCTGCTCACTGGGGCTGGACTTCAGGATTGAAGGAGTCATGCCCAGAACTGCTCCTGCACTGCACTGACTGCACTGACACCCAGAGGGATCAGGGAATCTGCCCTGAATTTCTTAAGGACTCCAAATGATCAGGAGCTTCCTTGTGTTTACTCAAAACATCAGTACATTGCCCTCCAGCACTGTGCTCACCTCCTGTTGGATACCAAGTTTGAAGGGAAGAGTGCTACCAATTCAGTTCAGCAGCTTTTTTCTGTATCGCAGTTTGTTGCTCTTTATGGTCATGGTCACTCATTCAAGTGTAAAGACCCTGCAGTTATGCATCAGCATGATCACAAAACTTGCTGGAATGAAAAGCGTAACAGAAAAGTTATGAACAAACTCAGTGGATTCCTCAAATCAAAATGTTCAGCAGGGCAGAAGAGTTTTTGTGATTTTATGAAACATTATATGCACTTTGTTCATCTGCTTTTAAATCCTGGAAGGAAAAACAAGCAAACAAACAAAAACCCTATTTTGGTTTAAATTAATTTCCTACTATAGAAGAGCTGTCAGTTACATTCCTTGCTTTACCATCACTGTCCCCCACCAGCCATGTAGAAATCTGTACCATCCTTTAAAATGTGTCTGGTTTAGAGGGAGAGGAAAACGCTTGGTTATGTCTAATGTGTTTTTGTACTGTGTGCTGGTAGTAATCCAATCTGTAAAAGTATTCGAATACTTACTCACTTTCAAGCAACTGAGTAGTCTCATTTTTATAAGGTTATCATGTTTAAAGTGAATACATGCTTTCTTAAAATAGATGTTTTTCTGAAATTTAGATAAGCTCAAGTTTTGCTGGTACATGTCAAATCTTCTAAAGTAATGTGTATTTCTATTCTTGGCCCCTAGGTGGACACCCATGGAAACATTTTGCTAACGTCACTTGAAATCCACAATGAGGTGGCAAGCAATGAGGTCACAACCAGTGTCACGGATGCCAGAAATTCCACAATATCCTTTGACAGCTCAGGAATCCAGTACAGAAAACACAGCTCACATCGTGAAAGCCTGGGAAGGCGTTCATCAGAAAGAACAGGCACCCACAGCAAGAGGACCCACTTACGAAGAAGGTCTTCGCAGCTAAAAATAAAAATCCCTGATCTAACAGATGTGAATGCGATCGACAGATGGTCAAGAATGGTGTTTCCATTCACATTTTCTCTTTTCAACTTAATTTATTGGCTATACTATGTTAACTGAGTGACTCAACTTTTTTAAAGGACTTCAATTACAAGTGAAGTACTATTTGCCTGCAGAGTTTATATATATTTATATATAAAATATATATATATATGAACTTTTACTATGTAGAGAAGATTCATGTATGTGTGGATACATATAGCACAGAATTGTGTGCATATATAAGCACACAGTGGCAAAGAAAGTGTATATATATGCACACATACATGCACATGTTCACTCTGAGGTTACGGACAATTTATCATAGAATGCACTTCAAAGGAACTTTTTACACTGAAAGGCAGGTGTCGACCAAGAACAAGCCTTGAGAAAGTAAGTGTTGTATATTATCACTACAAAACCTTGATTGTCATAGAAATTTTCAAAGACGTGTAATGTGTATATAGTCAGTACTTAGTACATTGTTTGTAAATGCTGCCATACATGCTAATCATAAGACAGTAGAGCCACACTGTTGATTTTAAAGTAGGTCATTTACATTGCAGGTCCATCGACTGTAATTTCATCAAGCCAAATTTGTTTTTCTTTGCTAAAATTTTTGGTTTTATATATGTTATAATAGGTTCTTTCCTAGTCATGAATGGGCGTCATTTTTTAGTGATCTCTTGCTTTCTCTTCTGCAGTAAGTAAGCGGATCATAGGAGTGTTGCGCTAGGTCTCTGGAGACACCTACATGTTCATAATATTTCAAACAAGCATTTTAAGTGTCCAACAACAGTGAAAAGAATCTTTTGTAAGTACTGTAAATGTGCAGCACATTTTCCTTCCCTTGGACTGACTCCAGCTGCCATGTCATTTTGAAAGAGAACAGCACATTTTTAGTGTAATTTAGCTGAGAATTCAACTACTGTCAATGTGTTCTACATCTGCTATAGATTTAAAGATTGTTATTCCAGTGAAAGCATAGGAGATGTCTCAGGATATTTGCTACTTCAACGTGAAACCACCTAGACGTAGTCTTTTTTAAACATGCATCCATATCATTTAACATTCTTATAACATTGTATGTTAATGTAAAATATGTTTGCATAATATGCATATATAAGTATATTTTCTCAATATTTTTCTTTTCTGTGCTTGCTATCGTGACCGCATGCTATGTCATACCTTTTGTTTCTGTGGTGTTACAACTTTTTATTCTCTAGAATTGAGCAAATAGAGCACTTCAAAAACTTTGATTCACTAACAGAGCATTTTCATATTTTATTTATATACTTACAGTATGTACACGTACACTTACAAAATTAGTATGCTGCAGTCACCAATCACAAAAGATACCAGACGGTATGTCTTGTTCCAGCATTAACTATGTTTAAACATCTTCTTCATGTGTATGTGGCCAGTTTTGTTTTCGTTCCAGGTCATTCCCACGCCAGGACTCTAATGTTTTCAGCCTAGTAGATTGTAGTTGTCAAGGTATGCCAATTTCGAATCTGTAAAACTTAATTTGTTATTTATCAAAACTGAACCTTTCTAAAGAAAATAAGATATATTTTTTGTAAAGAGTGTTTCTACCATGTACATTCACAAATAACAACAGATACAGTAGCATAAAATAGATCTAAAAAGATAATAATGTCAGGTGTAGCCCTGCCACTTCTCTGCATATTGAATTCCTGTGGAAATCAATGGGAATTTTGGGCAGATAAAGAGCTTTGAATGCTAGAGACATCTATGAAGGAAATGTGTAGATATGCATCTACCAAAAAAAAAATAATCAATTGGAGTGAAACTGAAACGGCTGCCTTGGCTATGTAATGATATGTGTTCTCAGTACACCTGGTTTGTCTATGAGGAAAGCTCTGATACTGGTGCTGCTGCAGCGCACAGTCCGTCGTTTCCGCCCCCAACTATTTGCAACTGAACTGTGAAACTTGGCTCTGGACTGAAACTCAGCATAGAAAATCCTGGGTTGCAAGTTTGTAATTCCAGCCCTGGGGCTGCCCCGTGAAGAGCAGCACGCTCCACGCTGTGTTGACTTGCAGCACAACTGCAGTGTGATGCCCAGCCGGGAGCATTCACCGTAACCCCAGATGTCCACACGTGCAGGACCTGCACTGCAGTCCTGATGCATTGCTGCGCTGGTGCAAAGCACACGCGATTGCTGTTTGCAAGCACCACATCCACAAATAATGGTGCAGGATGAAGAGCTTCAAAATAATCCTAATGGCTGGGGCAGAAAAAAAAAACGTTTTTTTGAAAGCTTCTCAGAATTAGGTCCTGTTGGTAAATCATAATATGTGACAGCTTGCTAGTACCTATTCAAACTGTGGAGGAATTACAGAGCACATTGTCATTGTTACAAACAAAGTAGTTAAACAATTAACCCCCTCTCTAAGTACATATTTAGTAAAATTGTTAAAAAGCCTTCCCAAGCTTTTTCTTTTTCCTAATATTGAAATACAATTTTAAAATTCTGACTTAAAAAAAACGACATTAAAAACTTTTACCTTTTGTTGAGAAAAATTACTTCAATAAAATGATCTTGGAGCAAGTCTTTCAGTAAGCGCTCTAAACGACTGTGCTGAAAATGGCATTCAAGAAGACAGTGGTCTCACACTCATGGTTTAATCACAGTTCTCACTTTTCTTAAAGTCCTGCCTCCTGGGATCCTGTGGTCAAGCATGAAGAAGAAGAAAAAAAGACTATTTTATTGTTGATAGAAATGTGTATTCTGAATCCTGTTGAAATCATCAATGACTTCAGTTGGGATTTTCCAGCAGATGGGAAAAAAGAGTTCTGCCTGCATAAAGAAGAACTAGGCAGTTTTAGGAACCAGAATTGGGAGGGAAAATAAACAGGTTGTCTAAAGATGTTCCTCTGTCTCTCCTTTACACAACTGGAGGGAGGCATGTTACTGCATCCCCTTTCACAAAGTAGTATTTTACACCACTACCTTGTCCTCTCCTTGTCAAAAATAGGCAGTTGGACATTTCAGCTTTTTCACCAGACTTCATTCCCACAAGTCTAGCCAAGTTCCATGGGGCACAGACAGACTGAAACTCAAGCAGATTCATGTATGGATTTGACTTGGAAAAAGCTGGGAAATTCTCACTTAAGGTTAACACTCCATCCTTAA
This sequence comes from Nothura maculosa, assembly GCA_032353885.1. NCBI lineage: Eukaryota > Metazoa > Chordata > Aves > Tinamiformes > Tinamidae > Nothura > Nothura maculosa. The sequence continues at coordinate 4,208,956 of JAUBOD010000140.1, forward strand.
CACACATTTTTTTGTGCCTTTTTTTGCCAATTCCCTTCCTCTGGTCATCACATCACTTCTTACACACAGATGGACATACAACCATGTGTTAAGAATAGTGTTTGCCTTGACCTCTCATTTTCCGGCTCTTGTCACTTTGTGCTAACTGCAGTGTATGATTTTAACTATAGGTGGCTTTAAGACTAAAAATGGCAATTCCAACCAAATTGCACCAGAGTAATGTAGTTCATAGCTAATTAACTAATTTCTAACTCTCACTACTATAAATAGCGTTTACACATCATTTGTTTGTAAAAGGCATTAAAGAAAAGCAGAATTATCTTGTGTTATAGCCCTAAAGGTCAATAAACAGTAGAAATATGATGGTGGTTTAACTCTAAGTTGATTTCATCCCATTGTAAAGATATACTAAAACCCAGTCCTTTTTGCTTAAGGCATATTTCTGTATTTTTGGTATTCTTCAGCAGTGGAAGAAAAAGAAGGACAGTAAAATGGAATGATGAAGAGATGCTTTATGAAAATATTGATGAATGAATATTCATTTATTAAAAAGGATTTAAAGATTAATTGCTTACTTTCCAATTTGTTTTCTGGGGATGCAAGGGGAATGATGATTGTATATTTGGCTAAACTTTAATGTTTATGTAGCTTTTAAATGTCATGTAATGTCATACACAATTTTGAAAAAATTAGATGAAAATATTTTCAAATTGATTCACAAGAGATGGATTTCTTAAGCCTGAACCTGCCATATGGCCTTGTGTTTTCTGTCATAGGGAAAGGAAAGGGAAAAATTACATCCACTGACTTGGTAAGTTTCTTATTTGTAAACCAACCTGCCTTCAGAATGAATGGTTAAGTTTGGAAGGCACCTCTAGAGATCATCTAATCCAACCTTCCTGCTCTAGCAGGGAGCACGAAGCACAGGGAGGCATCCAGGTGGGTTTGAAGACCTCCAGAGAAGGAAACTCCACAGCCTCCCTGGGCAGCCTGCGCCAGGGCTCTGGCACCCTCACAAGAAAGAAGTTCTTCCTCACCTGGAGATGGATCTGCCTGTATTGCAACTTACACCTCTTACCCCTTGTCCTGTCACTGGCCACCACTGAGAAGAGCTTGGTCCCTTCCTCCCTGCATTCCTCCTTCAGGTATTTATCCATATTGATCAGATCCTCTCTCAGCCTTCTCTTCTCCAGAGAAAATAGACCAAGCTCACTCAGTGTCTCCTCATATGAGAGATGTTCCAGTCCCTTAATCATCTTTGTTAGTGTCTGCTGGACGCTCTCTAGAAGCTCCACATCCCTCTTGTACTGGGGAGCCCAGAACTGCACCAAATACTCTAGGTGCACCCTCACCAGAGCTGAGGAGAGAGGCAGGATCCCCTCCCTTAACCTGCTGGCAACACTCCTCCTGATGTAGCCAGGATCCCATTGGCCTTCTTGGCCACAAGGGCACTGCTGACTCATGGTTAACTTGGTGTCAACCAGGACTCCCAGGTCCCTCTCTGCAGAGCTGCTCTCCAGCAGGTCAATTCCCTAATCTCTACTGGTAACACAGATTATTCCTCCCCAAATGCTGGACTCTCCACTTGTCCTTATTGAACCTCATGAGGTTCCTCTCTGCCCGACTCTTCAGCCTGTCCAGGTCCCTCTGGATGGCAGCACAGCCCTCCGCAGTGTCGGCCACTCCACCCAGCTTGGTGTCATCTGCAAGCTTGCTCAGGGTGCACTCCATGCCCTCGTCCAGATCATTGATGAACAAGTTGAACAGCACCGGGCCCAGTACTCACCCCTAGGGGACACCACTGGCTACAGGCCCCTAACTGAACTCAGCCCCATTTATCACCAACCTCTGGGCTCTGCCATCCATCCAGTTCTCAGTCCACCTCCCTGTGCACTTGTCCAGACCACTCTCCCAGATCTTCCCTATGAGGATATTATGGGAGACGATGTCGAAAGCCTTGCTGAACTGGAAGTAGACAACACCCACAGCTCTCCCTTTGTTGAGCTGGCCAGTCATTCCATCATAGAAGGCTATTAGGTTTGTCAGATATATCTTTCCCTTGGTGAATCCATGCTGACTACTCCTGATCACCTCCTTCTCCTTCATATGGACTCCTTCATATATGTCTCCTTCATTCAGATGTCTCCTTCATTCAGGTTTGTCAGATATATCTTTCCCTTGGTGAATCCATGCTGACTACTCCTGATCACCTCCTTCTCCTTCATATGGACTCCTTCATATATGTCTCCTTCATTCAGATTGGGGCATAACCTGTTAAGAGCAGAAAGTTTATCTTTTAAATTAAATAATCTCTACAAGACTAGGAGTTAAAGGATCTTTGGATATCCAAATGGGACAGTGATGTCCTGTTCATTTCTTTCATTAAAAAATAAGTCCCATCTCCCACTTTTTAAACTATGGTAATTGTGTCAGAAATGCAAACTCTGATCATTATACTTTCTATTATAGCTATTTCTAAGTTATTTTAAAGGAGTTAGGATACTGATAAATTCTAGTAGGAGATTTTAAAGTCATCTTGATAGTAGCATAGCAAACTCCTCAAAAAAAAAGATATCTCAAAAATATATATATATATAAAACCAAAAAGATATTCACAAAACAAGCTCTGTAAACCTAAATGCTGTGTTGTGCATTAAAAAAAAGTTGTCAAGCACTTGCTTAAATCTCACAGTATCTAATGATACATGACATATTTTAAATAGATAAAATATTCAGCACAATAGATTTGATTGCAAGGCCTTTGAAGCCAAAAGAAGACTCCCTCTGGTTTTAGCAAACTTCTATTTAGTTCTATCAACTTTTCTGAAATCATAGGCTATACCAAAAATCTATTTCAACCTAGCCCAAATCATCAGCTGGGGAGATTTACTGGTAGACTTAGTTTTGTGATTGGAAATATCTGGTCAGAGACATATTTGTTGTGTACTTTGGAGCTGATTTATGGATTAAATGTTATTGATTAATTGCTTAGGCACCTCTTATTCTATTAAAAGTCTTCAAGACCTTTTAGAAATAATTGGATGTTTTCCTAACATAAATAAGATTCCTAGCATAAAATCTATTTCTGTAAATGTCTGTTTTATAATCTCAATGGTCACAACTGTCAGGACAGCAAATGTGGCCTGCAAAGAAATCCCAGTGAAAAATTGAAAAATGCTAGTAGAAGAAGGAAGGCCTGCAGGTGAAAATTGAACCAAAAGCATTAGGAATCCTGAAACCTCCTTGATTTTTTTTAAAGAATCTCTCTTAAGTACATTCAAACTCTCCTCCAAACATAGGGCATGAATTTTGCTAAAATGATTTCCAAATGTTTCAGTTTCTGTGTTTTCTATGGTTTATGATGCTCAAATTTGTGGAGACATACATTTCTTCTGAAAATACAACCTTTCGGCAGCTTACCAAACACATAACATCACTTGTTGCACTGGAAAGCTAGAGACATAGAGATGGCGTATATAAAAATATAGAAAGAACAACTACTTCCCTTAAAATCACCTAGAGCTTAAATTCTTCTCATATATATTAGCTGAATTTTAGGTAAGGCTTAAGCAAGCACCGTATTTATAAAGAGGATATCGGTTTGGATAATATGCCTTATCTAGCTCCTAACCTGGTTGTCAGGAGGCATGCAGTAAAAAACAGCATGTGTGCTGGGGTACAGAGATACCTCACAGTGAGCTTTGAGTTATTCATTCTAATGCTATATTTAAATATATTTCCCTTTTTCCTGTGGCTGTTGAGTGTTTGTGCAGTTGTCTCCAGGTGCTGATGTTTTTTGCATGTACACACTAGGGTGTCTGGGGCTGAGCGCTGGGAGGTTTCTAATGGCTTCAAATCAGTTCTGTAGGACCCCCACGGCCTTTCCTTCCCATGTTACATCTATACCATAAAAGTGTCTCACAGATTAGAGGCTCTAGTAGTCACAGATGACTGCAGCTTCACACTTCTTCCATCTAAAATTCCAGCACTGCCACTAGAGATCTCTTTTTTTCATCCCTGGAAAATTAGTAGAAAAACGGGGAAATTTTCAGGCTATCAGGCAATTAAGAGTCCCTCCCTGTACCCAGTCTTAAATCTTGCTCCAGGTTATGCATTCAGTCCACAGGGACAGAAGTAATTTAGTACAAAATTCTTTCTGCCTAGGGCTTCTCTTAAGTGTTTGCAGTGCCAGAAACTACTAATGAAGGCATATGTGAAGGTATTTAAAATTATTAGCAATGAGGTCTTCCCTTCTGCATTTTTTTTACTCTTTCTTTCGTCCCAGGGACATTTAATGTGCACAAATTATTATGCGAGAAGGCAGCAGCACTTGGGCCTCTCCCAGCGCACACAGACAGGAGATTAATTTGGAGTCAGGCCCTTGGGCTCCTTGTGGCTTCAGAGATGGTTTCTTAGCTGAGCATCTGGACAATTTTGGCAGAAGTTCTCAGCTGGACTTTGCCAGCCAAGGACTCTCCGAGGATGTGGCCGAGACTGCCCATCTCACAAGTGCTCTAGGCTTTAGCCTGCACCATATAGAGTGAGCAAAAGTGAGCAGACAATCACATTTCAAAAAGCGAAGCCTCCTATCATGGAAAAATTTTGAGTCTCAAGCAGCTGTGAGTGCCTTGTAGGCATCAAATTCTCCTTAAGCTTTGCCATTTCCATTTTTTTTTCCTCTTTTTATTTCTTATATCTGGACAGCTACAGACTGAACTTGCTGCCTGGTTAGGTTTGCCATTTAGAAGTGTTAAATCCACTGCAGAGGGTCATAGGGACTCAAAATTGGTTAATCTTACATGGCACATTTTATTTAGGTGTGCTGGGTATCACAGAACAGTTGCTGTTGGAAGAGACCTCTAGAGATCACCTAGTCCAAGCAGGGACATCAAGCAGGGACACCTACAGCACATTGCACAGGTAGACCATTGGTCATTGTAGACTCTGTTTATACAAGGAAAATATAAATGATCATCCTTAGGGCTCTTTAAAACCCACACTTTGGAATTCCAAGAGAAAAAGTGGAGTGCTTATTCATGCAACCATTGCAAAATCAACTTCCAGGTAAACTTGTGCAAGATGCAGAGGGATCTGTGTACACAGCTGCTGCATGATGCCTAGTAGCTGCAATTGCAACATGTGAAGTTTGCTTGTGACAGGGAGTGCAAGTGAGAAATAAGCAGAACTGTTCTCACAGCAGGCTGAGAAGCCACCCAATCAGCTGTATAAGCAGCTTCCCTGGAATCAGAAAACTATGACTTGACTTTTAAGTGCAAAAGCAAACAATCCAAAGAAATATTTTCCCCTGAACTCAGTGCTTTTGTATTTGCTTATTACCAGATAGAAAACATTGTACCATTAACACTTTTTTTTTGGAATTACCACTGAGCTTTTCCTCTCTTAATAGGACTCAGTCAGAGTCTATGTTGTCTTGATTTACTAAAAATTTAATATTCATTTTCAGTAGGAAAGTAATAATCTGTATATTAAATGTGTATACAACATAATGCAAAGTATTGTGAAACAACATAATGGATACTTGTAACATATTAATTTGAGCATTATTTTGTCAGCAATTACATTTCCAAAGCATTCTTATTTTATAATAACACTGATTAGATATTCTATACAGGCATTTAATAAAGCGTACATCTGGGGATATCATTTGCTTTGACAAGGCATCTTTTGGTTAAGCCAGCACAGTAGTGATTTCCTAATGACCTCATTGACGCTAAATTTCTCTTGATCATCATTTCTTGCAGACCTGTAACATTCTGCATGCAGATGACAGTTTTGACATTCACAAAGATGTAGGTTTAATTATCATCTTGATTACTTGAGCTGGAAAGCCAGATGCCTAAATATCAAGAAAGGTCGAGTAGAACAAATCCTGATAGTTGGTATCTTTTTGGTATTAGAAACATTGCTTGAATTGGGAGGTATCTTAAAAAATAACTGCAAATAATTGGGAAATAAAGAGCTTTTTCCTTTACACACCTCTCATTGCAAAAAGTTTTTCTGTAAACAAGAATCTAGTCCTAGAGATGCAGGAATTCATGCTGGACACATGTAATTTACCTTACATAACAGGGATCAGAAAAAAGAGAGGTACACAGGACCTCTAATTTATATGTAGTAGTTTGTCCCTGTGTCCCATGGTAGGTAACACTTTATTGTTGAGAGACTCACATAAAACACATCAAGCTTCCTCTTTTATAGCAGAGAATTTGTCAATATCCTTTGCTTTTATGCGCATGATTTATAAATCTATTTTCTAAAGCAAGTGGAGGGCTGTAAAATCATACCATTATTTAGTACACAGCTCCTCATGGATTCTGGTTTGTCGATTGTTAGGTAAAGAGTACAAAATACATCTGCTAACCACTCATTAGACTAGAATAGATTCAAACAAATGACTGCTATTAAGAGTCCTGATCCAAAGCCCATTTAAATATTCAGAAAAGCTTTTGGAGGTTTCAACACATTTTGCATAAGGCCTAAGGTTAATATTAGCCAGACTGCTGGAAAACTTCCATCTTACTTGATTACGTATAATTTAAGACATAAAAAAAAGCCAGAACTTAAGGCATTTATGGAAAAGACCAAAGTAGACCAGAGGATTGAAAACCTGAAATTGCAACAGAGATAAAGGACAGAAATTTGTGCAAGATTAGATTCATTGAGCACATTGCTACTGCCAAGAGGCAAATAGCCCCACTATATTTCCATTTGCCCACAAATGTCTACAAAACACAGACTTGTTCCCTTACAGCAAAAAGTGAAATAACAGCAAAAAGCAGCAAAAAAAAAGAAAAAAATTGACTTTTTGGAAAAAAAAATCCAAAAAATAGAGTGTAGATAATCTCTGGCAGATGGGTCAGCTTTACCAGAAAGAGAATGAAGCTTTTAGAGCCCTGACTTTTAACGCCCTGTGGGAACGATCTCTGGAGCTCAATGTAAACAACAATTAGTTCTTTGATAATAATGTAAACATATTACACACTTTGTGGACAATGAAACCTTATCCAAGTGCTGACTTTGTTGAACCAGGCTACAGCAGCCCAGGTCTAAGAGGCAACTCTCATCTAGGAAGTTGAGGAAGTTCTGAGTAGAAATTGCTTTCAGATATACAAAAATTAAAATAAGTCCTGATCCTTATTGTACTTACTGCCCATGGACAGGAGGGAAATGATGTGGCAAGATTTGTTTTTACTGAAATCCACCTTCTTCCATAGCAAAGTGAGTGACAAAAATGACAATAAGAGCTTCAGGGGACTGACTGGATGAAGGGTCTGATATCTTTCTATGGATATTTTTTAGTGCACTCCATTCCTTGTTCCTCCAGCTTGTAACAAAAAGGCTGCCATCAACTCCTGCACTAATTTCCAGTTTCACTGGCTTTTTTCATGAACATTAGGAACAGAGTCACTGTCCCTTGTCAGCTCAGCCCTGTCATTCGCTGCTTTTCATAAAGTGATCAAACTCTAGCTCTGAGGTGGCGAGATTGCCCTGGTGATTCCAGCTGAGAGGAGGTTGCAACTTCTCACTGCTCAGATGGTTAGAAAACTTTCCAGCCTGAATGTATTTATGGCTGATTTTTCCCCCTTTGTTCTTATGCCAAAATTGCCCTTTAGCTCAAATAGCACTTCCTTATCTGACATTTACTCTTCAGATATATTTCTAGAGAGAAATCACATCTTTCTCAACCTTCACTTTGCTGAGCTCAAACAAGTTCAGCTATTTTTAGCCACATCATCACATCTTTCCTCTGACCATCATATTAGTCTTTTGCTGCATCTGGATCATGTATTACAAAATAATATACATTATTGTTGTTCTCTTTGTTTTATTCCTCTTTTTTGCTGTATATGAACATATTTCCCTAATAACCACTGCCAGTGGCCTCTTATCTCATTGTTTTCATTTTTCTTTTCTGCCTCTCAGTCTCTTCTCTCTACGTTATCCAATTGCCTTCTGATGTTAGCACAGGAATTAATAGCACACACAGGGGAGGAGAATTTCTGAATTAAAGGTGTAATAAAAGCCTGCATTTCATCTCAGGGATGAGAAATAAAGAATAAGTCTTCTGTTTCTTTCATGAAGCCCCACTGGCAAATAAGACAAGAATAGGTTTTGAAGTGCAGAGAAACCCAGACTACAGGTGACGGGTATTTTTCAAGGTGCTACATTTCTCCTGCAAAGTCCTGGGGCTCAAGTTTAACACACTCCATTACAATATGAACACTAGCACTCTGGCATGAAGTTGTCTGCAGGGGAGACTTTAAACACCGAAGTGTCTCGGGATTTGCAGCTGGGGCCATTGCACGTGTGTGACGTGAGCTGCCTGGGTAAGTGGCGCAGGAGGGGCACAGGACAGTGTGCAGAGCAAAGCACCCATTTGCACCAGCTCAGCTAAGCAGAAAAATTGCTCACAAATGTTCTGTTTAATAACCACCATGGGAAAAAATGTCGACGACAACAAAACACGAAGTAGAGCGGCGCACTTCAGCTATAGCAAATCGCTGTCACCTCCAGCTGTCCCGAGTGCACAGTACCATGCAAGCTCAGGCAAAGCAGGAGTGTTTTCTCCTTATGCAGAGATATGTTTTAAAACCCACAACTGAATACTAGGTGGCATTTTCCAAAATGACTGTCTGCTTTTTCCTTCTCTTTTTCGGTACTCTACTTGCAGCACTGTTTGAGAACCCAGTTTCTCAGCTGCCATTAGGCACCAAGGTAAGCTGTGAACCCACAGCTCGTGGTGTCTGCACAGCTTTCATGCACAACAGGGACACACTGGGCTTAACAGGAAAGAAACTCACTACAAAGCAAAAGAGAAAGGCCTGTATGGAAACTTGAGCAGCTCTTGAATGGCTAATCTGCTGGTGCCAGCCCTCTCCATGCTAAGTGTCTGGCACCGCTGTGTGGAAGGGAGCTCTGGTGCACGGTAGATGGTCTGTGCAGGGAACGATGGTGGCCAAGACACTGTCATCGCCCATTCCATGGTCTAGCACAGAGCAAAGCCTCGGGCAGCGGGAGAAGCAAGGGCAGCAACAAGCCCGTCCCACCTCACGTGCCCAAAAGAAGCCTTTCTGTGGCTCCAACGTGGATAAAGGCTCAAGTGCACTAACAAGAGCAAATTTTTATTTTTAGATACAAATCTTGTTCAGATCCTCATTCTCTCAGGTGTTCCAGGTATCTCTTATCAAGGATGGGAGCAGCTGCAAAGATGCAGAAGTTGAAGGTGATACAAAAGTGTTTGCATCCGGGCTGTTACTGACAAGAGGATTGTTTATGGCTTTTCCGATAACGGAGTACTTGTCGCAGCTGCAGTTGTGGGCTTTTTAAATCTAATTGCTGACTCGAAATGCAAATGACTGTAAAATTTCACAGACGCATTTTTAAAATGTAAATTGCATGTGATGACAAAGTAATTTTCCCATACTATTTTGTTGTTGTTGCTGATGCTCAAAAGTAGAGTTTTTTGTTTGTCTAGGGGCTTTTTGGAAACTTCCCAGTTTAGAAATCTGGAAGTTAAAATACCTCACTTAAACTATGGAGATACATCCCTATGTTGACAAATTCAAATGCCTGTGAAAACTGGGGACATACTTTAAACATATTGAAGAATAAAAACACTGCAGTCTAGGCAAGCCCTCTGCCACCTTCAGTCCCATGAATGCAATTAGTTGAAGGTCCTGGTTTGCATGATTTTTAGTTTTGTGTGGCATCTATATAGAAGATTGACTCAAAGTTTTAAAAACTATTTGACTAAAAAGTCTAAATACATGGCGCTGACACTGGCACTTGGATGCTCAAAAATTTCAGGAAGCCAATCAGATGTCTAAAAAGGTCAATTTGTCCTCAGGAGCTAGGAAAGACTCTGTAAGTGTGGGACTGGGTATGGATGGGTATAGGAGTTGGAATGGTTATCTATGGCTGTCTGAAGCTGTTGGGCTGAATGTAGAGATGCTGATGGTCCCTCCTTTTCTATTTTTAAAGATTTTGGCCCCTAATGTTATTGACAGAGTATATCTGTGTACTTGCCAGAAAAGTGGAATAGATACCAGTTGTTGGAAGGAATTGCTCTTGCCACAAACCAAGCCAATCACTTGCCAGTAGGACACTTGCCGAAGTTTGGTTAAGCCTCCGGGCAATAATGTTGTGCAAATACCACTACGCTAAAACTAAAAGCCTGAAACTGAGGAAAAAAGGAGAATTGCTGAGCCAGATATGCAGCAAACAGAAGCAGAAGAGAAGGAAGGGATAAGAAAGGTCTATAACAACATAGGGAGCTTTTGGTTTCCACACACAAAGGCTCTGAAAATCCGAGATGTCACTTCAGTGCCATAAATTTTGTACTCACAATCCAATATGCTCAGTAAGGGCTGACCTATTTTCAGAGATAGCTCCTCTGCATCTTCTCCACATATGATTACATCTCTCAGTCTCAAGCTGGGGAGTCTCCCCACATTGCTTACCTCTTTAGGTAAGATAATAAAGAAAACGCCCAAATCATTTACACACAAATGTAAACTCAAAGGATATCAAGCTGCAGTCTTGCTATGGACAACTTAAAATTGAGCTTTGCACCCTCAAAATTTCTGTTCATTTCATGAGCATGAACAGATTTTCAGAGAATTTTTAGTTTTCTCCAGCAGGTTCTCCAATACAATTTCTTTATTTTGTCAGTGGTACTAGGATATTTTAAAGTTATTTTGGGTAGGCTTAAATGAAGACTTTAGCTTCTGGTTGATGAAATTTGATATCTAATATATGTTAATATGTATGAATATATGTATGCATATATATTTGCTTAGCAGAATATACATGTAGCAACTCTCAGACAGATTTATGGAGAAATGGCTTCACTGAGCTGTGTTTGATTGCTCACTGACTGAAGACAGCACTAGCTCTGGAAGTGGGAACAGAAAAAAGGATGTTTCCACAGCTCTCCATACACTCTAATAAATCCTTCCAAGAGGCAGAGCTTATGAGCTTGGCCTTGTTTCCTTGTGGCTCGAAGACCATGACCCAGACTAGTGTCCCTAGCACAGAGCAGCACTGTGCAGTGCCAGTGTACAGCATGGGTCACCGCTAGTTCAGTCATATCCGCGCCATGCTCCATTGCACCGTGTAAACAAGCCCTTCACGTCCCTTCTGCTGTTCTCTGAATAGTGTAAATGTACAGTGTAATCAACTGCATAGAGGCAGAAGTATAAATAACAACAACTGATTAGGAGTATGCAGCAATTAATCACAAGAATACTGGCTCAATGAACTCTGTTGTCATTTTTAACGAACCATACATTATAATTAGAGACACCCAAGGGGAATTTTAACTGCTTGTCCGTGGAGGGATGCTGAGTCCTGGAATCTGCATGAAGAGCTTTCGGTAATGCCAATCATTGGGCTCTTGATGTGCCTTCAGGAATAGGGATCCGGATCTTGGTGATAGCCAGAGAACTCAGCAAAGTGAAAAAAAGAAGGGCCGAAATATAGGTATAAACTAGTTCTGTAGATTCTTGCAGGGCGGTGTTGTGTGACATGAGATCTGCAAGAGGCATGGAAATAATAAAGAAGAAATCCCTCTGTTGCATCCAAAGTACTACCAAGTATGAAGGAGTAGGTAACAGAACAAATATCAGCAATAAAAGGTCATTTTCCTTTAGTATTATGAAACTAATGCTGACATATATACCATACAGTACAGGATATCAGAGGGAACAGTTCTTCATACACAGATCTGAAGAAAAGTGGTCTCTATGCTAACATACATACTTAGTCAGGTGTGCTGGAGTGACTAAGTGACTATTAGTTACAGTCAACTTTGATGATTCTTTATGTGATTGATACATATGATTTCTATACAAAGTTAGTTAGTTAATTTAATAACATATATATCCTGTGGAGAATCCACCAATGTACACTTTTCCAGACAGTCTGTTCCTTTGTGAGCTGTGTATTTTCCCAGATAACCTACTTACCCATGGAACATCCACTGAGGTATATTTTTCTTCAGATGCAGATTATTACTATTTTAAGGCATTGTATCTCAGTAGTGTTTTTCCAAGTATGATTCAGGATAGTTTTAATATACCCTTAGCCACAAAAACATCTTTTCATTACAGTTACCACATTTCTCAGGGTGTCTAGAGTCTAGAAATTAAAGTAACATAGCAATATAAAAATATTATGTACATTGTGATGTTGTATTATATATATTTTTATTTATATAATAAAAGTGTATGTCCTTTATCTCATGAACAGATATATATATTTTTTCTGATTCCTTGTAACTAAAAAAACTATCTAATTAAGCAATGTTATCAAAATCTCCTTACCTAAATTCATTTGACTATGTTCAAGCTGCTACATCTCTGATGGCATTTCTAGTAGTCTTTTAATCATATTGAAAAATGTGCCGGCATTTTGAAGAGTAGGGAAGCAAAGCTACTTCAGGAGCTCCCATGAGGTAGCTGGTGGTTTGATTTGTTTAGTCAGACAATATCTATAAGTCTCATACATACACTCCAATGTTCAGAGCAAGGATAATATTTTTGAGAGCCTGAAGTAAAGAGCCTGAGAGTATGGTCAAGTGCTTTCTTCCCCTTGGAGTTTACAGCTTTCATGAAATGTGACACTGACTAGTTTGAGCTAGGAGGGAAATTCAAGAAGGCTATAGTATAGAAGAACACTTGGAAGAGTATCTCTGAATATCTATTTTGTTTGGGATCTCTGTGAGATCATCCTTAGGGTCACAGACCTTGTTTATCTAATTCAAAAATTTGAACATGGTTAAGAACCCTTTTTTTTTTCCTCAAAGGGTCCCTTTCTTCACTTATGTATCTGAGAAGAGCCATCAAGCATGGCACAGGAGTTTTTCTGCTAGCTGGTGGGAGGAATAGAAAAGCTTAGTAGTGAGTTTCTATCTGTAATTGAAAAGCATATAAAGAGACATAGGCAATAGAGAACAGGCAAGTAGAAATGAGAATAGGTAAAGATAATTAAGAGCATTGGTTCCTTACAAAGTTACTTTAGAAATATGGTCAACAAAAAAGCCATCCTACTATAACCTCCTCTGAATTTTAAGATCTTCAGGTCTCTTCATTTGCAATTAGATGCAGAGCCTCAAATGTTTGGATTCAAGCAGGGAAGTTACCACCCTGGCTTAACCTGTTGGCATCCACAGATGTTTCAAACTGTAAATAGTGAATTCTTCAGGAAAGTGAGATGAGTCCCAGAAGTCTAAGGCTTCTGAAACCATACTCAGATGAGCAGATGCTAAGAAGTTCCCAGGGAACTGGCAGCGGATGGCATGCAATTCCCAATTGTGCTTTCCACAGCACAATAGCACAGACAATACTTTGCCTGGGATTTTCTCTGTGGTAGACAGATAGGTGTGGTGTAACCAGGCTGATAAACGGGCACTCCAAAAGCCTCCGCCAAGCGAACGGGACCAGGATGGGGATAACTGAGGAGCCTCTAGGTGCCCAAATAGAACTGGAAAAGAGGCAGGCAAAAGAGGGGAGATGGAAGAGAAGTTCATGATTTGCAGCACTAAATCCAGGATGAGGAAGGGGATGAAGCCTTCTATGGTCAGCTCCGGGAAGCCTCCCGATCACAGGCCCTGGTCCTCCTGGGGGACTTCAACCACCCAGATATCTGCTGGCAAAATCATACAGCCAGGAACAGACAGTCCAAGAGGTTCCTGCAGAACATTGCAGATAACTTCTTGACACAGGTGGTTGATGAGCCAACAAGGGGAGGGGCACTTCTAGACCTGATCCTAACAAACAGAGATGGTCTAGTGGATTATGTGAGGGTTGGAGGCAGTCTGGGCTGCAGTGACCATGCGATGCTGGAATTCACGATCCTGCGTGGAGGAAGCAAG
>JAUBOD010000140.1:4224627-4244982 GCA_032353885.1 Nothura maculosa
CAGTCACACTTGAGCATTTGATGCCCTCATACTAAATAGCATTTCGCTGACATCCAAGGAAACTCGAGACCCTTTAGTTACTGCTGAGCTTGGACTGCTCGTGATGTGAGTAACACTGGAAGAGCACTTATGCTTTTAGTCATTTGTCCCTCAGCAAAACCTGTGCCCAAAAGAGGGATTGCACAAGACTTCCCTAATGAGACTCTTTTGCTCCCTGTGGAGTGGTGAGTACCTTCACTTTCTCATTGTTCTCATGATATCAATGAGCTCCATCCTTTCTTTTCTTTTCTTTTCTTTTCTTTTGGAAAAAGAAGGTGATTTTCGAAACCTACCGATTAAGCACGTTCTATCAGTTTCATAAACACACTGCAGTCCCATTTGTATCTGTAGAATATCTGTGCCTTTGGTGTTATAAGGGAATTCAGTAATTATTAATCTAATAAGTTGTGAGGCCATAAAGGCTGGAATACATCTTACTGCAGAGGAGACAAAAGATTTTATTGAATAAAAGAGCAAGTGCAAGATTTAAGTGTGTGCAATATTAAAACCATAAAGGCGCCATTTGTCTTTCCTCATAGAAAATGATTTTGTGTGTTATGCAGGCATTAATGATGCATACTGGAAGAGTTAGCTCTTTTTGTTTGAAGTGGAACTAGCATTGTGCCTAATGGCACACCAATTAGGTTTCCTAGAAGTCAAAATGCGGCGGAAATAGATGACTTACCTAGTTATAAAGCACATTAGCACATTCATATATCCCAAGAATACAGCAACATAAAGAGAAGAAAGAGGAAACAACATTTTTTTGAGAAAAATGTCAATGCCTTATGCATGTAGCATAGATCCAAAAATGCCATTCACAAGTGCCATATACAAGACAGTAAATAGTTTTCCATTCATAGCTCACTTGAAGCAGCTGGTGGAAGATTACTTTGTTAACCTGTGAGAAATTTTCCTGCCATGACTCATTTTTAGTGAGTATAACAAGAAAGTCTTTATTAAGAAGAAAATATAAAAGTATACTTATGCAGTTAAGAGCTATCACTTATTCTTGACTGCAATACAGTTTGCCAGTTCTCATGAACACTAAGTTAACAACTTGGATGAGAAAATATAATAGGAGAATAGCAGAATGAACACACATACACACATTCAAATATACATAAGAACATGTATACAGACATTGTCACAAATACCTGCATGGCCAAGTGCATATCTATCTACAAAATTTATATACTACATATACAAAGTACATAGAGAGATTTTGGGGAGATCAAATTCAAATATATGAAAGGCTGAGCAATAAAATGCACCAGCTTAAGGAAAATCTATAAACTGTTTAAAGGGCATTAATGCTTTTACTGTAAAAAGAGATGTCATTTTGCTGGTCAGTGTATAATGCCTCTCATTAACTTCAGCACTGGCTTACACAGAAAACATGAAGTTTAAATAATGTTACTGTTGTTTCCCAAAAAAAAAAAAAAGCACTCATGAGCTGGAAAAAATAGGAATTTAAATAGTCTATGCCATCTGAATTTTCAATTCTCCTCCTCCTTTACATATGCCTTACAAGAGACTTTTGCAGAGTCTATTTTTTTCCATAAGACCCAATGCATTGAATTTATATTTATTTCATCAAAGGCTGATTTGCATCTGATTCTAACACTGCTTATCTTTGAGCCCAGTAAGCCTGTAAAATTAGCATTCTTCTTGTTTTCTTTTCCTGAGAATAGTTGTAGACTTTTTTTGGAAAGCAAATATGAAAGTAATGCAGAGATCCTTTAGGCCACATCTATGAGCTGGAATTCTTTACCGTATTGCCTAGGTTTAAGAGATGTCCTTGCAGCAGCTCTACAGTGTCCCTATCTGCAAGGACTAAGAAAGGTAAAATGGCTTTACCTTTATTCTCTTGGCAATAAAGCCAACATCCATCTGAGATATAGAAAAAGGAAGGGAGGACGGAAAGGAAGGAAAGGAAGGAAGGAAAGGAAGGAAAGGAAGGAAGGAAGGAAAGGAAGGAAGGAAAGGAAGGAAAGGAAGGAAAGGAAGGAAAGGAAGGAAAGGAAGGAAAGGAAGGAAGGAAAGGAAGGAAAGGAAGGAAAGGAAGGGGACTCACTCTAAGCTGAGGAAATTCTCACTTGCTTTTTTGTTTCTAGTGGCATATTTGCAAGGCCTAGGAGGCCTGTGCCAGTTACTTCTTCTGGTGATACAGGCTTGGAGAAGGGCTGGCTCTTCTTCCTTCAAAGCAACATGAAATCTTAAAGAAGCTGAGCTCTAACTTATTTTTCTCTTGCTTGTTTCCCGATTACTGTCTGAAAGAAAGAATCTTCTAGCTTAATTCAGGAAAACTGGTGTTATAGAAAAAATGAAGAAGAAAACAACAGGGAATAAAGTTGTATGATTTTAGAAGTATCTGAGGAACAAATAGAATGCAGTTTCTGACAGTATTCTGTTTTTTTTCCTGTGTACTCCTTCAGATATTTCCAAGAAAAAAGTATCTCAGCCTTAGCCTGGAGAAGTAAACCTTGATTCACACACCTTCATTTCCCTGGATTTTGCCTCAGAGTTGATTCTCAGTAATGGTGAAACTGAGGTTTTGGCTACTTCAACTAGCCAAAGTGGTTGTCCTACTCTCTAGCACCTGAGAGTGCCCAGTTATCTACTCTCTCTGTTCAATGCGTTCAAAGCAGAGTGATTCAGGGGTCAGATTAAACATGAGCAAACACACCATGGGTAGCACCTACTGCTACCACTGCCTGCCCTGAGCAGCAGCAGTGCTACAGTGGAGAATCTGAGGAAAAGACATAGAAATGCCACCTGGGTGCCATTGTGACTGTGATGTATAATGGTTTGGGAGCTGTTTGTCACTTTTTTCCCTAGCGTGATGCATCTTCTTTTTTCTTTCTTGAAGTCAATCTTCTCTTTATCTCTTTTTTTTTGGGGGGGGGGGGGAGAAGAGATGGGGGCAAGATTCTCTTTCCTCAAGTCACTGAGATTATAGTACTGATTTCAGCCTTGAGTCACATCAATCATGTATTCTTCTGTCTGTCATTTCAATGCATAATTCTTCAGTGAGGTTTAAACTAAGATTTCCTCAGTCAAAGATTTTCTAAGGACTTTCTAAGGTTGGAGACTGACCTTCTGGAGAGCAGCTCTGTCAAGAGGGACCTAGGTGTCATGGTGGACGACAAGTTGACCATGAGACAGCAGGGTGCCGTCGTGGCCAAGAAGGCCAATGGCATCCCAGGATGCATTAAGAAAAGCATCTCCAGCAGGTTGAAAGAGGTCATCATTCCCTTCAACTCAGCTCTGGTGAGGCCACATTTGGAGTCCTGGGTCCAGTGCTAGGCTCCCCAGTACAAAAGTGATGTGGAGCTGCTGGAGAGAGTCCAGCGCAGGGCTACGAAGAAGATCAAGGGCCTGGAACATCTGCCCTATGAGCAAAGGTTGAGGGAGCTGGGCATGTTCAGCCTGGAGAAGGGAAGGCTGAGCGGGGATCTGATCAGCGTGTATAAATTTCTCAAGGGAGGGAGTAAGGAGGATGGGGCAGGCCTCTATTCCGTGGTGGCGAATGATAGGACTAGAGGAAACAGCCACAAACTGAAGCACCAAAAGTTCCACAAGAACATAAGTAAAAAATTCTTAACAGTGAGGGTGACAGAGCCTTGGCACGGACTGCCCAGAGAGACTGTCCTTCTCTGGAGATCTTCAAAAACCACCTGGGTTAATCCTGTGCCAAAGGCTCTAGGTGACCCTGCGTGTGCAGAGGGGTTGGACTAGATGACCTCTAGAGGTCCCTTCCAACCTTAAGGTTTCTAAGATTCTCAGAGAAGTTAATGCTAAAATTTTGAAGATTCAATCAGCAAAAGAGAACTCCATATTCCAGCCTTCCTGATAGTCTTTTATGGACATCAGAAAGGTTTCTTTCAAGACATCCCTCTTCCATGATATGCCTTCCTTATACCAACTCCAAATAGTTCTTGTTAACATTAAAGTTTTAAGACTTGAGACTTACCTCACTTGAAAGCCCACTACTCATCAGCATTTATGGATTTTCACCAAATGGCCCAAAATGAATGATTAGCATAAAGCACCAGTCACATCTTAGCAGAAAGCATTTGGAGTGGGACCATTATAATGTGGCCTCATCTGAATTCTGATTCATAATCCTCAACCCCATAAAGGGCAGAGGAAGACGCAACTGAAAGTGAAGTGAGGCAAAGCACAGTGTGACTCTGAAAGGCACAATTAAATATTGTGGTTTGCGTCTGTGAACCTCAGTGACAGAATGAAATATTTTAATTAACCCAACTTTTGGTTTCCAAGCTTACTCCGAAATTTTGGGTTTCTTTTGGTTTTACAGAAGCAAACTTGCTCTCGACTCACATCCTTCCACCAGATGTCTCTCCTCTGGCCTTCCACAGGCCTCACAACTGCAGTAAAGTTGGAAAAACCTTCTGTGGCAGACTGCTAGCACGGCTTAAAATAACCTCCCCACCTGCTGAGAAGTGCTGGACAAGGACTATTCAAAGTGTGTGTGTATTGATCCCATCATTCACACTCCAGGAGTAATTGCTCCCTCTGAGCATGTTTATAGATCCCTCCTGACTCCAGGCTTCCTTGTAGCGTGTCAGGGCTGAATGAACATGTTCAGAAACCTCTGTGCTTTCTGGAGCTCAAGGGGAGCCACAAGAGTTTGGGGGGTGGATTTGAGAGACACTGCCTCAGAGAAGCGCTTCTTGTTGGTGGTGAAGTTTCGCAGGCTGCCTAAGCTGTGGTAGAGATGCTGTTATGTGTCTTTCTGAGGACTCACAAGACTCCTGATGCACTAAGTACTGCAGCTATTACTGCCCTTCCCCCAGCCAAGCTTCTATCCCCTGCATGTGGCTCTTCAGATAATGGGGATCCTAAGCTCCTCTCCCTCAGTTACGTTGCAGATTCTACCATGGTTTCCTGTGTGGAAACTGCTAGATGTCACTATTTGCCTCAAATCCACTGAGAGTTTCCCTTCCTGTTCAGAACTTTGTTTTCATCTCTGACTTCTGAGAAAGGCCATGAGTCTCCCAGGGTCTCATTCCCCACATTCGCCTGAAACACTTTTTTTTTTTTTTTTTGGACATTTTTTGCTGCAGCTGGCAAGATCTGTGACCTGTTCCAATTCACTGGCAGCATTATATAGTGTAAAGGATAACTACCCTCATAACTGAGGGTAACTGAGTATGAAATGCACATTTCAGCATTTTTTGTTTTTTTTTTTTCAACTTTCTCCTTTTCTTCCCTGACCTCACCCATGTATCCAGGAGCTCAGCAATCATCACTGGCAGGAGTGGCTGCAAATAACAACATCAAAGCCCAGCTTGCTCTGACTATGTCTGAGCAGCTAAATAAAAGGTAGGCAAAGATGGATTCCTGGTGCCATAGCCAAGTGCAGGGGAGGTAGAGTCTCCTTACAGAAGATTTGCTTTGGAGAGTGCTAGTCTGAGCCAGTCAAAGCTAACAGTTAAGCAAAAAGCTACAGAAAATATACTTATAAATCAACTTCCTCCTTCATGTATACGTATATGTGGATGCTCACATACCCATGACATAAAGAATTCTGTGTTGTTTTGACATTAAGATAACAAGTTTTCCTACCTTTATGCTTCTTTTGGAAGAATGCCTAGCTTTTTTGGGCAATATCAGACTTTGCTCCCACAAAAGAAAAAAGAATCACCAAAAGACATAATAACAAATTGTCTTGTGAAACATTTAAAAACATCACTTGGAGTATCCATTCTAACTCACTGAAAACCTTTTTCTCAATTGGAAACACAAGGCATGGTATCTGATATGTTGTATGGTATATGGCAGATGATATACAACATTAGGGCAACTGCCAAAAATGCTGCTTGAAATTGTGAGATCACTGGGGATACGTATTTTTAATCAGTAATCATGAAGCAAAAACTCCTTGAACATTTGATATCTTCATAGGTATAAACTTTTCTACTCAAAATACTCATATACTAAAAGATAACTGAGCTGACAGGAGAGGTGTGTTGCTGGCAGCTTATAAAGATTAAGAATAAAGAATTTATCAATTATTCATAATTGTTTGTGAAATCCAAAATATTGTTTAATTCATAGCTGCCATGAGTGCCCTGGGAACCCTGGGTAGTGGGAGCCACCAGAAAGGAGATGACAGGTGTGAGCACAACAGGAGTGGAGAGAGACACTCAACACCCATAACGGGTGAAACAGGATAGATTTAATAAGAGATTTATACTGTAGGCAGCACAAGGAGCTCCAGGAACCGCAAGGAGGAGTAGCCAGTGAGAGACTGCTGAAAGTGTGGGCTGGACATACAGGTTAGACACATGCGCAGGGCTAAGCTCACTGTTCCTAGGACCCTTTGAGTCTCCTAGAACTATATCCTTATCTCATCTGGCTTAGCCTTGAGTAACGGTGAGTAACTACTGCCTAAGCAGCAGCTAAACATTGCTGAAAAAATGGGATAGTTATGGGCTGTTCCAGACCCCCATGAGAATTTGGTCAGTGGGCAGGTTCACATGCTGGATCTGCTGTCACATGCTCTGCCATTCACTGACACCTTGCCAGGTCTTCCATAGGTGTTCTCACTACAACAGGTGAGACATTTTAGTTCAGCTGCACACAGTGGACTTTCCACCAGTGGTACTGATGGGTTCAGATTCTGTCTGTAGGAAAGCCAAAGAACCAGAAAGCATAAAACGAAAATCAGAAGCAGAAAGACAGCCCAACCTAACACCCTCCCATTAACAAGAGAAATGGCAAAGAACATTTCCCCTGAGAAATACAGCTTTACTTTAATGTGGTGAATTAGTATCAAGATACTTCTTAGACACCTTACGCTAAGAGGATTTTGTTGCTAGAATTTTGTAGGAAAAAGTCACATAAATGAAGCCAAACATTGAGTAAAAAATGGAAGGGAAAATGTTTAAATAATTTTGTCATACTGACTCTGTGATAAGGAGGAATTTGGCAGTACTTGAGAAAGGCTTAGAGGGACAGATGGAGAAAAGGAACTAAAATGCAGAAAGAGACTGAAATATAGAGTAATTTGGATGTACATGTCATCACTGAAGATCCTCAGATCCCCCAGTTTCAATCAGTGCAGCAGTACAAGCCACAACTCTTTATGTGGAAAGGATGTTCATGTGAAGTACATGGTCAGGAGACAAACTGGTGAATATGTATATGTGCCAGATACAAAACTGCTTTGAAACCACTCAGTAAGCATGTAAGGCTGTGGGACAGAATGTGTACTTTCTGCAAAAGACACAGAACTTGGGAGTCTAGCAGCTGGCCAGTTAGGCTGTAATGGTAATTGCTTGGCCAGGCATCAACCAAATGTGCTGTCTTGCTGCTCACTGCGTTGCCTAAACAAAGCAAATGTAATTGGCAGTTCTGGTGTAGTGTTTGTGCTGAGGGAGCTCAGGCAGACACTGGAGGAGAAGACAAAATTATGCCCTTAGAAAATCACTAAACGGGAGTGCAGAATGTATGCCCTAATCGGGAGTGCAGGAGCATGTGTTGTCCTGAAGAGCAGACAGCATGGAAGCTCAAACTGGTTTGCTAACAAAAAGCAACAACAAATTTTGACAGCCAGTAAGTAGCATAAATATACAAGCCTAGAGCAAAGTCCTAAAAGCGCAGAATCTCTGTAGATGGCCAAGAGCACAAGAACAGAGTTGTACAGATAATACTTTCCCAGAGGATTCTTCCAATCTGAACAACCTGAGATGTAGGGGCAGCCTGGATAAGAAGTCATATCTGTAGCTAACAGACCTTGAGACCTTATTATTTTTATCATAAATATGTCCAACTGCTTTTGGAATCTAAGTAATCTTGAAGGGTTTAGGTTTGTACTCAGTCTTCCCAGTATTTATTTTTCCTGTCATCTCCAGGATGGCTATGCTTACCCTGTTCACAGCGCAGATGCAAAACCAACTGAAATATCATATGTACTGTACAGTCTTTGTGACTATTTCAAGTGGTGTTAGAACCGTTGCTACATATGAAGAGGTTGAGTTTCATGGATCAGAACATCCTGAAGCACTCCATGTTTGAATTTATTTATAACTATGAGCAAATTGATGCTATGATAAATGTACTGCAGGAAAAAAAATGAGGTAGGCAGATGTATTTTCTATATCTGTCTTCAAAAGAAAACCTTGTATTTCTCTCTGTGTATGATTAAGTGTTGTTGCCTGAGCTCTTCTTGAAGAACTATGGCGGAAAGCTGTGGGGTTGTTATTTATCCATTTAATTCTACCTCAGAACATATACTTCTGTTAGAAAGTGCTATACAACTTATCTGAAGGTACACAAACCTAGGTTTTCTGTGGCTTTGCTTACTTGGGGGCAGGTATAAAACTGAATCTTTAATAAAAATAAGTGTGTTTGAACAGTTTTGGAGAACAGAAAAACAGGAGTAAATAAAGCATAATATTTATGACTTTACAGAGCACAGAAACAGTCACTTTATTTTATAGTCTGAATAGGAATGTGTTCTGCCTCAGTTGTGTTGAGCACCAGAAGGCTAATTTGTGAGTCAAACATGTCTTTGTTACCTTGACGAGTGCTATCTTCTCAGAGCAGCAAACTGCACCTCATTGTCATGTTGTTTGTCTAGAGTAACTGCAAGTCCATCTCATAAGCTTCATGTCTGTTCCATATTTGTGGTCACAAAATAAGCCTGCTGGTTCTGTGTCATTGGTCCCCCTTATGCCCTCCCTCATCAGACCAACTCTTTCTGCATGTCTCAGGGACCTAAGGTGAGGCTGATTTGTGCTATATAATTGATTTTGTGTCCCAGTCATTCTCCGCTTCCTCCTGTCCTCCTTCTCTTTTTAGGAGCTATAAACTAAGTTTTCCTGACTTTGCAATTATCTGCTGCAAGGTTTCCCCAAGCATAACACAGTATTTCTTTTTTTTTTTTTTAACAGCAGGGCTCAGAGGTGCTGGGGAAGTAGACATTGTGGAGATACACCTGAGCCAACAGTGAGCAGCTGCTGTGCTTGATAACTTGTGTTATTGCTGTCCAAATCAAGCCCAGAATGAGGCTCTTCCAGCATACAGTATGAAAGGATCCCCACCAAGGAAAGAGCCTTTGGATTTTTGCCGAGGAACCAGAGTTTCTTATTCCCATAAATGTGCCCTTCTTCAATTCTGCATAGATAATGATAAATGCTTCTTCCTTTTAATTGCTCTGTTTGTGAAACAGCTCATTTTAAGAGCATAGTTTGTGCTATCTCTGGCAGCAGTAGGGTTCCAAAGCTGTATTTACACTGAAACATTTTATCAGTTGCTTTTTTGTTGTTATTATTTTGTTATTTCAGCTCCGTAGGTATTTGATTACACTTATAGTCATTTTTCTATGTATTTGTTTATTTCTTCATCTTATTTCTAAAATCTCTTAGTCCAGCACTGTTCAGGCTGAGTACTGAAATGGAGTAGGAGAAATGGAGTAGGAGAAATGAAGATCATGCCTTAGTCTTGCTAACTGTCTGTAGAGGTAGCTATGCAGTTTATTCAAAAATATGCACACTAACAACTAAGTTGCTGAATAGAGCAAATTCAAATGAAATGATCACACACAATCACTGTTGATGGATTATAGAATGTGTTTTTATTTATTTCAGACCTATAGTTTTCATTACATGACAGAGTCTACCAAAATCTAGCAAGAATTTACTTAGCAATTTAGTTTAGGACCATCATTCTTACCTTGTCAGGAGAAAAACCATCTTACTATGTTGACAGGACAGACTAGATTCACTTCCTATATCAATGAGATTTTCCAATAAACGTACCTTGTGATGAAGTTGAGATATGTGGTGATAAATGGAGTTCAGGCAGTACACTTGGCAAATGCAGATTAATGTGGTTAATCTGTTAAACTCTTCTCTTTTCATGCACTGCTGACACCATTTCTCTTTGTTAAGGAAGGTCTAAACACCAAAATGCATTGCTAATACTTTTGTGTGGGGCTCGGTTTTTCATATGTCCCTGCTGGTTTTTCATATGCCCCCTGCTGAAGGGGGCAACTGAAGGAGGGAAACCTTCTGGCTAATTTGGCCATTTTATTCTTAATCATCATGAATTTAAGAGTGAAATAAATGCTGTGATGTGTTATTATTGTCCTTTGCGTCATACACATGAACTAGATATGCAGAAGAAGAGTGTGAGGAAAGAGCAGAGATTCAATAACTGGTATTCTAATCGAGTTGCTGTTATCCCATTTGCTGTGTTCTTCTCTCAGATGAGAGTGCAGATTCTTGTTGCAGTGCAGCTTGACTTATTCTGAGAGGTCTGAAGCTACCTGATGTCTTTGCATATAAAAGCCTTTTCAGGTTATTTGAGGGAAGCTGGACTTAAAACTGTAGTATTTTCCTTTAGCAATGAATGGATTAAGAAAGTTTCCAGGATTTTAAAAACAGGTTAAAGTTACCAGAAAGCTGCAGTTGCCATGAAAATGTAGCATTACAGATATATGATGGCAAGTTGTATATTTCTTTACCACCACAGTGTAAGTACAAAGACTCAATTAATTTTGCTATTCATACTGAATACTGCAACTAAATTTGGTATGTGATGCTTCAAACATAACTTGTTTTTCTCTTGAATTAAGTGCTTTTTTGATCTACAGGTAGAAAAACTTTTAGAATATGTATAGTAAACAGTTTTGCTGCATCTTGGCTTAAAAACATGCATGCTTTGCTATAAACAAAGAAAAATTTAAATAGAATGCAAAAGCAGATGAAATTAACCTTTTGGAGATATAAGAATATATATTTTTCTAACTCTTAAAATATTTTAGTAGAATTCAAATATTCTGTATAATGATAAATGCTATACTTAGTTGGCTTAAAAGAATGGCATTTATCAAATGGCATGATTTTATTGGGAAATATGATATTGGATAAGCTGCTAATTTGTTCAAATGTTCTGCAATAATATTTATGTCCTGGAAGTCATAATATATTGTGTGTACCTCAAACAGGCTGGATCCCTCATGGCAATGTTGTGACCAGGATTGTCCAGTAGGTACAATTAAGCCTGTAGATATTGTTAGGTTCTAAATATAGGCTAGGAGAAGTTATTAGAGAAATAGAAAACAAACTTTGTGGAATAAAATTCACCTGTGAAACAACTCTTTGCCTATAACAGAGCAATCTAAAACTCAAAACGGCAAATGAAATACATAGTCCTTACAACATCTAAACAGTCCCTATTACCTTACATCGTCAATGAAAATTCTTGTAGACTATTTCCTAAGCATTACGGGCTCTCATCTTCTGGTCAGAGAATTTGGATGCATTCACTGAAATACCATCATGCTTACACTTGGGATAAATTCTGCTCACATAATGAATAAAATATAGAAAGCTGCTACTGCAGGTTCCTTAGAGAATGCTCATAGCGAAGCTATCATTTTACCACTCTAAACTTGCAGCAGCTTGAAGTTTTTGGTAATTAGAAGAAAAGTTACTATTAAATTGGTAGTTTAAATGGTTACTTGACGGTCTTTCTGAAGGGCAGATGCTACCGCCCCAAATTGTTCGTGTGAGAAAGAATTCAAACAGGGTGAAACTATTGTCATCCTGGTTTTTGATACCTTGTCTCCAGCATCTCTGTGCCAGCTAACATGATCCTGTGGCCTGATTCAGATATCTGCATTTATGCTTGCAGCTAGGTAGAGATAGGATCCTAGGATCATAGAATCATTAAGATTGGAAGGGACTTTAGAGATAATCTAGTCCAACCCCCCTACACACACAGGGTCACCTAAGGCATGTTACACAGGACTGCATCCAAGCAAGTTTTGAAGATCTCCAGAGAAGGAGGTGCCACAACCTCTCCAGGCAACCTGTTACAGTGCTCTGTCACCCACACAGTAAATAAATTTTTCCTTAAGTTCCTGTGGAACTTTTGATGCTTCAGTTTGTGGCTGTTTCATCTTGTCCTGTTGCTGTCCACCACAGAAAAGAGGCCAGCCCCATCCTCCTCACTCCTTCCCTTAAGGTATTTATATACACTGATCAGGTCCCCTCTCAGCCTTCTCTTCAGCCTGAATAGGCCCAACTCTGAGAGAGAAAATTTAATGTCACATGTATCACAACTTCTGCTCATGCTAGAAGCAATGACAAGATCTTTATTTGCCCTCAAAAATAAACTCATCAGCCAGAGTTTATTTAGAGCATTAAAATATGACATGACCTCAAAAAGTCTACTAAGCCCAAGTGAGTAGTAAATCCCTGACACTGAAGTAAGCCTAAGCAATTAACCAACGTCTTGGTGAGAGCCTTGCAGCTGAGCTTGTCTACATGCCCTTTCCCAGACTGCTTACACAGACTGTAGTTGAGCTATTAGGTTTTGCAAAACTCGTTAACCACTGTTTTGTTTCATCAGTTTTCACTTTGGATAACTACAGACAGATGTGAATCTCTCTTACATACTAAGTTCATCAGCTAGGCCGGAAACTAGACTCAAACAAGGTTTAGTAGCTGCAAAGGCGGGGCTGAAGTAATGTCACTGATGTCCATATCTCTTGTCCTATGAACTAGGACTTCTGGCTCATAGAAAATGGTGCAGAACTTTCTGGTAGTCCCCGTTCCTTTGGAAGAGCAGCAGGTAATGTAGGAGGAGACAAGTGGGGGCCACAGTATCAAATAGGCGTGTAACTGTAGTGGCAAAACTGTGTTCGGATGTCCTTTGCCTAGTGCAAACATAAGCAGCTGCCTATATGTGTCCTAAATGTCACTATATTGAAAATACAATGTTTAACAGTTTTAGATATATTAGCTTGTGAACATTTAGGCTTGTGAATCGCTAACCTTTATTTGCAAGCTGATCACAGTTTTCTTGAAAATGGCAATCCTCTATCATTTGTCAGTTTAGTTAAAGCAGAGAGGAGAATGTCCTGCCAGGCTTTCTCAGCCTGCTGTCACCCCACTCACCTCGCTTGTCTGCCTCCTGCTCCCCTTTATCACCGTGCTTGATTCACTGTGCAAACTGGATGGAAAATGACAGAGCTTCAGCCATAAGCTTGCTTGGCTAAAGTGGCATTTCCTGGGAATGATCGTAAAGCAAGTGGCATTTACACGACAGCCTTTTGAAAAGGCAACAAATGATTTAGTGCTGTCAAGCAACCATTTTTCCTGCCTTCAATAAGGATAGACATTTGCCATTCACTATTTGACTATCATAATATTTCTATTTAGAGTAAAAACATCTGCTGCCTTTACACTTGTTGTTTTTGCAATCTATTTAGCTCTATCTGATCAGATTATGTAGGAAGTTGGTGTTGCAAGTTATGAGTTTTTATCACCTCATCATCTCCCTCTTGAGAGCTACAGAAATAAGGCTTATATTTTTTAGTTCAGAAGAGTGAATGAAGCGTACTGTTCTGAGGTGGGCTCAAGATTGAACCCAGCCTATATGTCCAAGGCAATACACCTACCTTGCCTGCAGTGAGGAACATACTGAGATGGATTCCTCAGGCTCAGATCATAGATCAAGCAAATACAGATCTGCCTGAGGTTAGCCTTGCAAAGGGACAGCTATGTTACCAGGCCATGGGCACTTCTACGTTTTTAAAGGTATGAATTTTAGCAGTGTCTTGGATTCACCACAAGTATATCCTGATCTGTTTCAACCCTTCTGCCCACCTTTTTCTTAAATAAACATGGAAAGGAAATTCCAGTGTGCAGGCTGAACATAAACGATGTCACACTCCAAACAGATGCTGATCTAATTGTTTGCGATCCAGGACTTGTATGCTAAGCCCATAAGAATGTGGGAGAAGACTTGATATTCCTGGTAGTGTCTAACCAAGCTCTGGAGGCACCTCTGCAGGCTTATTTTTTTCTGATTTGGCCAAGTTTCAGACCAAAAGTGACGCTATCAGAGCTGGAGAGATTAGAGGACTTGGAGTTGTTTCTGTAAATAGAATTTTTCTCCAATCATTTTTCCCCATTACACTGGTAGCCATAACTCCGGCAGAAGGTTTTATCAATCATTTCCTATGACAGTCTCTAATTTTCAACTTCCTTAACTGCTGCTGTATATCATTTCTTGTCATGTAACTAATTAGGACATGACATGACAAAGACAGAGGCCTATAACTTGAACATGTGCTAAGCAGAACAGAGACAAATTGCTCAATTAGGGCTCTAACTTCTTGATTACTTAATGTAATATAGAGCAAATGCAGTCCCAACTGGATATCTGTGTTAGGACATGTGATAGGAACATCTCTCTGTGAAAATTGACCCACATAAAGCAGCATGCTGTAGCCTCACCTGAGCTCTTCCTAAATCTGCATCAGAGTTCACGTCAACAAACTTGATATCTGGTGAAGGGATTTCGCTTTCAATATATCCAGTCTTCATTATTTTCATATACAATATTTAGAGGAGACCAAAATGTTAGATAGAGTGTTATCATACCAGTCATAGCTTTTAATCTGCAGATCTGACTGATTAGCTATTTCATTTTAATAAACTTAAGGCATGGGAACAAGATCAAACAAGCTTAATTAGTTACTGGCTGATTCTGAGGAAAAACTATAATTCTGAGAAAAACACCTTAGTGTTTCATTTTTACAACAAAGAAGCCATGAGCACCTGTAATGTTGCTTTAAGGAATTCCTGTTGGGATTGCTTCTTTGGGAGTAAATCCTATGCTACAGGAAACCAAGGAAGTACTATTTGAAGTTCTAATAATTAAGAAAATAGAAAAGAAGATAAGTTCATGTGTCTAAATATTAATTTTCTTTGCAATAAATGCAGTTATTTGATGACACTAACCTGTATGTATGTTGGTCAAAGGATGAAGAAGACTTCATAGACATGGCAGGTAGCAAAAGTGAATGGCCACATGGTTATTAAGGATTTGGAATCTACCACAAAATGTTCTCCGTTGCCAAGTGGTTTGATATCTATATTACCTGCATAGTTTGCTATAATAAATATCTATGTATTTTCTATCTCTTGTTATGTGATAATATGATGCACTTCACAGCACTGTATTTTCATCTCCATCCGTATGGTATTGCACTAGATAATGATAAAATGAATCAGATATTATTGTCTAAATAGGAAAGTTTTAAAGCTTTGACTGTTTAACTACAATCAAAGTTTCAGTTCCAGATGTCCCAAGTTCTTATGTCAGTATTGCTTATACCATTTCAGGAAGTAGGATAATCTTCATTGTTGTAAATCAATTTATTCTAATATACCTGTATTCTCATCTGAGTTTATGCCAGCATGTGCATACATTGCTTTGAACAAGTCACACAGAGAGCTGTGTTTAAGAACACTGCCTTTAGAAAAAGACATTCACAGGAGAGGACTAAATCTACTGAGACTGACAAAACCAAGCACAAAATGAAGAATTAATCCTTTTTCCATAAGTAGTTTGCACATTACACACATACACAAAATCAGCCAACATTATCAGAAATAAGAAAAAGCTAAGGCACTGCTAAGGCACCAGAGTCATTGGCTGCAGTACATTAGCAGGCTAAATATCATCAGGACTTCAATATCATCACAGAGAAAAAGAGAGTAAAGAAGGGGCTAAAAGGCAGCCTTGACATACCTTTGCAAAGGTTTGCAGAGGCCTTGTTAAGCATGAAGGGCTCAGTGGAAAGTACAGATGACACCATAGGCTGGCTGAAAAGGGTTTGAAGAAGTCTTAGCGAACAGAGTTGAAATAGAAAGGCAAAGACATTAAGAATGCTGCAAAAACATGACAAGTGGCCTGTGTCTGATGCAATATGAAAGAAAAAAGGCAGTGAAAGGTTTCCAAGACAAGAGTAATATGATCAAAATTAATGAGTTATAAAACAGCACTTTGCAGCAGAAGTCTGAATGAATATGCAAAGAGGGATTTGCCAAAGCAGATGAAAACAGTTTTATACTAATAAAGATGTAAGATAGTGAAAGCCTGGATGAGAATCTTAGCGTATAAAGGGACTTTTGTAGAAAGAATCAACAATATTTAGTCATGACCAGAATGTAAAAAGTTAGAAAATAATAACACTAGGTTTGAACGATGAGCTTAAATACTAGCAAGATAGTAGGGAATGGCTGTAATAAGATAGAAAAACTTTGCCATTGAGGGAAGGAGTGTGAACCCACAGCTCGAATTTAATCTTAATAAACATAATCTGACAGCTGGAGCTGCTGGTTAAAAGCCTCACTCTTGGAACAACATTTGGCTACATCTATTCATGTGGCACCTTCCACAAAGGAGAAGCCTGCTGTTCACTAGTCATGAAGCTGTGAGAGCCTTTTATTCCAAACAACTTTTATTCCAAGTATTGTGGAATAAACAACAGCATAAGAAAGATCATTTTTTTATTAAAAGACATATCTATTAATTTTAATGTTTTTGTCACTAGGACATGGATTTTGTCTATTTGTTTTGATTCACCCAGAAGTAGCTGATGGCACCTAATTATACTAATGTATGGTGGATGTAAAAGTAGTTAGTTTTAAACTTCACTGTGCAGAATTGCTCCAACTGGCCAACTACAGAAATGAAAGAGCTGTAAGCAAGATGATTCCCTGAGATGAAGCTCCACAGTAACTCTCTAACACTTGCATAAAGACAGGTGATGAGTAGTAGTGGATAGTAGAACAAACAGTAATTCAGTACAGGGTTGAGTGAGGCTGAGCACCAGTCTTGCACCATATCCATTGCCATGCTGCATTGCTGACCCAAGGAAACTCTGCTGTGGGGAGAAGGACTGGGGTAGCAAATAGGAATGGAAGAGCAGCAAAGTAAGTGAATGCAACAGATATGGGAGAGAAAAGAACTTCAGGATCTTAAGCATACAAATGACTGACCAGCAGAAAGACATAACATTTAGAACATAACCCAAAGAGCATCCTGAAATACATGGATGAGAAAATTCAAGAACTTGTGGAAAGGAGCAAAAGAGCTAAGGCAAGGTCTCTTTCTGCCACAGTTTTTGTGGTTAGCAAGACAAACACCACTGCAGCTAGTGGCCCATATCACTTAGGGTTCTCTTGATTAGTTGCAGAAGTCCCTTCACCTCAAGGACAGGTGTTTCCTTAGAATTGGGCCTTTTGACCCAAGTTTGTTCCTGGAAGGAGATTTTAATAGAGTAGGGATCTGCTGTGAAACAGATGTATTTGAAGAGGCCATGGGATCACTATAGACAGTCCCTGACACCTAGAAGGCCCTAGAACGTGGAGCCCTTCAGCCTGGAGACTTCCCTAACATGCCTGAGAGGCAAGTGCTGAGGAGGAAAAGTTCACATTGATAAATTACCTAAGCAGATGCGGAGAAAAAAAAATCCAAATGTATCAGGCCATCTGTTTTGCTATCATCCCAAAGAAGCGAAAATGGTTATTTTCATTCCACTTCAGAATACTTCTGATAGTGTATTATTTCCAATAGGCTGCACTGAACCTGCAAAATCTTTTCTGAAGAGTGATGCCAAATTAAATGACCATATTTTTATTTGCTCTTTAACTCTTAGATATTTCTGCAAAGAACAAAGCAAAAGGAGAAGAAAACAGCACAAAAAGTAGTTATTATACACCTCAATTTTTTAATTTCATCAGACTGTAGACTGTAGTTTGTTTGGGTTTAGGTAAGAAATAACTTCCCAAATTTTAATTTCTTGATAGACTTGGCAAGTAAGATGTGTAATTTAGTAAATGTTAAACAAATTTATTTAAAATATCAACAGATTATCCTTGAACTTATATACACAAACCCATCATTAGCACAATTACAGTTGTGAAAACGGTAAACATTATCATTTAGCATTAACTTGCTAATAATCAAGGAATGGAAATGCAAAAAATAGTTTCCAAGTTGTCACTCACAGAGCTACCTTTGATTCCAAGCTGTTTTATTCTGTTATATATTTCAGTATTGGTTATACAATACCTATACCCTGATTGAGGCAATCTACTAAGCATTGATTCTTTATGCACATATATCCTGTTCCAGGTCTAAGCAGCCAATTGATGCACGTAAGAGCAGTTCCTATGGTACTTTTACAGTTCTGATTTAAACAAGTTGAAGTATCATTTAAGATGTGTTTAATAACAGATCATCTGTTACAGAAAACGGCTATACTATAGCCACTTCTTTCTTTTTTTTCTTTTTATTATTTCCCCTACACTCTATCCTTTGTAGTGAGAGTATCCATCTTTCGCATACATATATTTAATTTTTGCCCACATTTGCAAAAGTGAGAGTGCCCCACATGAATCAAGATAGTGCTGGCTCGTTTTGCAGGTCCACAGGAGACAGCAGATGTTGCAGAGAGGATCTAATCCCTTTGCACAGCTGTAGAGAGTTCCCAGCACAGCAGAACTCCCTGCCAAAAAAAGGCTTATTGGAGATCCTGAAATACCTGAATGAAGATCTCTTCAACCCATCTACCTCTTCAGTCCCACGGGGATTTCCTTCCGGTGGATGGACAGCTGAGTTGAATGCATAATGAAACTCTAGCATCCAAATCTGTAAATGCTTGTTCAGAAACCCTCTGTTCATCTGGGTACCAAGGTGTGGATTCACTCTTAGATGTGTAGTAGCAGCTGTCTCTCCACTGAGCATCTGTGATTTGGTGTGCTATTCTTGCTGAGTGAGACTTTGTAACTTAAGTGATAATCACTGTTTCTATGTCATTTCAAAGCAATAAACAGTGGAACTGTGCCAAAATGCTACGAGATTTTTTTTTATATGCTTCACTGGTTTAGTAATTTGGCTGAAAAAGTTACGGCTTCCTTCTTGTTTAAAAGACATCTTGTTTCTTTTCATAAACAAAGCAAACTCCATGAGTGTGAGTACTTTGCACAAACAAACCCAGCATAGATTGTGACTGAGGAAAGCAAAAATGTTTAGCCGTGTTTGCCTTTCTAAATAGTTTTCTGTGTACATTTCCCTGATCTACTGCTTGTGCGGTGGAGCCAGCTCCCCGCTGCTTTTGCCGTTTTTCTTTTGGCTTTAAAATGGCAAATTTCTGTACTCTGTGGAAATGGGAAATTAAGAAATAGTACTTACAGCAAGTGACCCAAGATATAAACATCTGTTTCAATGTCTATTTAAAATTGAGAACTCCAGAGCTATATCTCCAAAGCTAAAGACCTGCAAGAACTCCTTTTTCTTATGAACTGGAAAAGCAAGAGGCTGATGATATACATGGATGAGATGTATATAGTACCTGGAATGCAAACCCCACTGAGAGCTGGAAAATTATAATTTCTTCTTTCACACTACTGAAAATCTACAATGTTAGATGAGAACTTTTGTATGAGGCATGTCAAGATTTGAGGAAGAGAAAAGAAACATGAAAATGAGTGGCATTTCCCAGAAAATCAACTTTGAAAGCAATACTACCACCAACAGATCAATAGGCATGAACTTATGTTGTTGTTCAAGATTATAAAAATGCAGGATGAAGAATCCAAACCTGGCACTTCTAATTTCCTGACAACCTGATCTCTCTAATATTTCCTCTTTGACATTTGTTTTCACCATTGGAGGCCACAGGGAGGACAGGCTGCATCCCCTCTATCTCAGAGGTGTCAAAGTTAGATGGTTAAGCCTGGGCCAGTCACAGCAGGCTTCTTTTACAGTTATTACAAAAAAAAATGACACCTCCAGAGACAGTTCACTTGATCTATCTTAGACAGCTATTTTAAGATGTATTGAGTCACTTTTGGAGGTACATGTTTCTTTGAGCCAACTTTAAAGGGCAAGCAGAAGTCCAGCTTAGCTTTCTGGTTGGAGCAGCAAGGTTTAATATGTTTCTTTGACTCAACAAGCTTAGACCACTGAGGATTTGGCCAAATTAAGTCAAATTAAGTCAATATCTTAGTATGAAATACCTCAATTCAGGATAAGGAAAATGTGTTGTAATCAGATACAACTTCTTCCTGAAGCAAGAATCTGTGAACACCAGCAAATGAGGACCACACTTTAAAGTGTAGAAGAGAATGAAAGAACATATGAATCTGCAGTTCTTCCAGCAATATTGAATAGGTTTTACAGATTTATCCCTGAGGGTTATTTGAATCCTGAAGAAAATTATATTGCTATGCTTCTAACCCAATAAGGTGCTTACTGTGCCTTAAGTCTCATGCTATTTTGACTTGACGTCTTATGCTATTTCAACCAGACTAAACTCATTCTTCTCACATTAGTATTATTATTGCAGTCCACCTGCACTGACCAAGTATAACTCCACTGCCTGTGCTGGCCTGAGGCATGAGGTAGTAGCCCAATCATAAGGAACACAACAACTTTTGGGAAAGAAATCCTTATGGCCTGGTAGATGTGATT
>JAUBOD010000140.1:4245082-4272672 GCA_032353885.1 Nothura maculosa
GCATGAGGTAGTAGCCCAATCATAAGGAACACAACAACTTTTGGGAAAGAAATCCTTATGGCCTGGTAGATGTGATTTGTAGATGGGCTATCCTGGAAAAGACATGGCAGCAGCATCTGCAGATACCCTTGAATATCTTGAAGCCACATTTATGCAACCATAGTTCACCCTCATAGCTTGTCACTATCCTCTCCATTGTCTCTGTGTGCTGAGCAGCTCTCAGATACTGTGAGAAGACAGTCAAAGAAGTGCAACAGAGGGCAGCAAGCTTAGGGAATCCTGAGGTTTTCCATTTTTAACTGGGAGCTGTATTTCAGGGCATGAACACAGCAATGCACATACAGATTGCTGTCCTTCTACCTGCCCTGCTGTGTGACAGACTGCATCAAGGCTTATCAAGGGAAGATGCAAGTATGTAAATGTGAGTGTCAGCAGTGTATGATTATGATAACCAATACTGTCAAAGAGTGTTTCTGTCCAAAATCTAATAAAGAGGAAATTAACTGGGATAAGCTTAAGACAACTATTATCCAGATTAAGCAGTAACCAAGAATTTATGAGTATAATGTAAAGAAAAGAAGAATTCTGCTTGAAAAGAAGCAGTAGGGATGGTTAAAATGTGTGACAGAGAAGAGACCTTAAAATTTCTCTGAGGAGCAGGAGCAGACCAGCAGTGACCATGGCTTGGCAGTGCTGGTGGTTGCACCATTGCTCTGCTTCCTCCCCACGGTTTTGGGGCACTGAGTGCAGTCAGTATGAATGAGGGGAGTGTGGGAACACCCACACCTTGGGGATGCCCTTGGCCCATAGGAGTTTTCCCTGGCCCAGGAGTCCAGAAGGTGATGGGGTGGTACAGGGCCACATGAAGAAGCAGCTGTATCTCCTATGGGAGTGTGTAAATAGGGAATCTCCTGCTCAAGAGAAGGGCTGAACACTTGTAATCCACATGGATGTGAGAATGCATTTGTATGAGTACATGTGTGTAAGTAGCTCTCTGAATGTGTGAGGTCAGAGCTTGTGAAGAGCTACAGAAGTGTTCAGTAGTGTCAAGTGTTTATTAACACTGCAAGTATCCACTGTTTCTCTGTTGTATTCCTCGTATCGATTCATAACTCCCTAATTACAAGTGATAAATAAAGCCTCACTCCTGGTTCCTGGTTTACATCATGTGAGATGAGCTTATTTTTCCTGCAGCAGGAGGATCTGACATATGACACTTCTATCTTTACACTTGCGGAGGGATCCTGTTACCCTCATGTATTTTTAACCCATGGAAGTTCTACTTAATGCTTTCTCTTCACTGCCCTCTTCCTTCACATTGACACATTATTAATTCCTTCCCTACCTCCATGAAATTTGGTGAAGCAGCAGCTCTGCCTTAGGGAATAGCTCTTCACTCTTTTGAGATTCTCCACCTGCTAGTCCTCTTACTTACAATTATTTATCAGATACAGCAGTTTTTGTGCGCAGAGCAAGACGGTGCTCAAGGCTGGCTCCCTCAGTCAGCTGGTGGGTGGTCATTCTCCACTGCAGCTGAAGCTCAAGAGGGGTTAGGAAATGCCTATAAGATTTGTGGAGAAGAGAGAGACTGCCAGCTCCTGTTTCCATGACCTTGTCATTCTTTACCTCAGGGACATGAGACCAGTGAAGTTGACAAGAGGACAGAGCCAACAAAGTCCTATTTCTTGGGGGTTATGTCTATAATGTAAGCTGAATGTCCAAGATTTTCTGAAGTGTATTTTGAATCTAGAAATGACCTTAGAAAATCTTTTGATTTTTTTTTTCTTGATGATGGGGTCATAAGCTATAAGATTGGGTTCCTGAGGAAAAAAGGAAGGAAGGGGGGGAAGGGAGGGAAAGGACGGAAGGGAAGAAAGGGAGGGAAGGAAGGAAGGGAGGGAAGCAAGGAAGGGAGGGACGGAAGGGAGGGAAGGACGGAAGGGAGGGAAGAAAGGAAGGGAGGGAAGGAAGGGAGGGAAGGAAGGGAGGGAGGGAAGAAAGGAAGGGAGGGAAGAAAGGAAGGGAGGGAAGGAAGGGAGGAAAGGAAGGAAGGGAGGGAAGGAGGGAGGGAGCCTCCTTAAGATTTCTGAGTGGCACAAACATACTCATACTAATGAAAAAATATTTAAAAATACTTGCAGGAGTTTGAGAGTAGCACAAATGCTCTAATACGATCAAGTGGTATTTTCTTTGTCTTGCAAATACATAATGTTTATGACTGCAGTAGAAAAGACTTATTGCCAAATAGCAATTTAAGTGGTTTCTTAACCAACAGGATACCTCTGTCCCTCTGTCTTTTTCAAAAAGTATATTTCCATTTCATTCACCATCATGCCCTCAGCAATTATAAATCAATACAGCTAGAATTACTTTCTTGGAGCTATGCTGACTTCTTTCCCCAGGGGATACACCCTAGAGCCTCTAGAATTTTAAATGCATAGAATACAGAGACTTCTGGTTTATTAAATTAATGGGAATATAGATTCACCTTTGAAATAAGAGAAAACTCAAACCAGATGTCGAAATCAGAATTTGAAAAGCTCATGACTTTCTCAGGTGGTTTATAACTCAAAGAACATGGTCAGGTTTCTTCAGACAGGGTTGGATAATTTTCTCCTCTCTCCCTAGGGAATAGTATCATTTAGTAAATGAACTTGTGTGGGAATGCATAACTCTATCTTTTCTTAAAACGAAAATAGTTTTCACAACTTTTAAGATTCTTGAAAGACGTTTAGAAAACACTACTCAGAATAAGCTTTACTTTTTTTTTTAATCAAGATTCTGATTTGTTAAGTTGTATGAAGAGAAAAAGAGCATAAGCAAAAAAAAAAAAAGCAAGAATTCTGCATTATTTTTTACCTCCTCTTTCTCCTCTCTTACATTGTCAAGAAAAGCTGGCTTTAAAGAGGCCCTGGAAAACGACTGAGACAATGATTAGATCAAATAGACTGTAGAATGAAATATATATGCACTGAAAATCACTAATATGATACTAGTCACAGGAAATAACATTGAGATCTATGCTCAGGAAAAGGGGACAATTTTAATGTTCAAAGTCTTTGCCAAGTTATAAAGAGCAATTTTTTACTTTAAATCATAAGATGATTTTAGGAATAATCTGGTAACTTTTATCAGGGTTGTAAAGAATTCTTGGACTTTAAAACTATTTGTTTTGGTAGCGTGGTTTACTTTAACTAAAATGCAGACAGACGTTTTTGCAGGCATTAATGCTTTCATGGAGTCATTCGTCTTGGAAGATGATAACACAGTAATTAACTCTCACAAAACTCTTGTGAGAAAAATGTGTATACCTTAAGGAAAAGGAAAAATAAGCACATAAAAATATAATGTACTTCCCCATATTTTCAAAACTCACCTGCCAAATTTTCTTACTAAGATGAAGTTACAGTTTTTGTTCCAAATTTTCTGAAGAATCTTTACAAAAGTGACTGAAACAAGAGCTGAACTGGCCAGGTTTGCATAAGGAGACCAGAGAGAATACCAGTTAATGCACAAAACAGCCCCTGATTCTCACACCGTCACAGAGTTTACAACTTGGCCCATTACAGAGCACCAGCTGGGGGATGGTGTCTCAGCCCTTCATTGGTAATTAAGATGCAGCAGCTGTCAAAGGAATAAAATGATTTGCCTGAGCATAACTGATGACTACTTATCCCATTAGCATAAATGCTATGAAAAGTTTGTGTATTTTCAAGATTTATTGGTGTGTCAAGTCAATGAGGGAGGTGAGGCTGGCGCAGTCTAGCTTATGTTTTGTTTGCCCTTTCAAATCATTGTACTAGATTTCTATTATATAAAAAGCTCTTCAGACTGTCATTTCCTCCTATCTTCCTATGTTGGCCTTAATTTTATTAAAAGAACAGTGGGACTTGGCTACAAGGAGGGATAGAAGGAGATCTGATAAAGAAAGTCCTGTGTAAGGTTTGTTTTCTGACTATCTCATTTTGAATTTGCTCCTGGTCCATGCATAAACATTTCTGCAGGCTAGGAAAACATAGGGTAAACATCCATATAAGTTCACTGAAACCAGCTTCCTGAACTGTTCTGTCATTTGAACCTATTTGTATGTCTGTGACATACACAGAGACAGCTTTGTTTATCCAAATGAGTTAAAAGAAAGGAAGAGATATGACAGACATATAACATTTGTTCTAAGGTCTGATAGGCATCTCAGAAATAAGATGGAAGTAGGACACTGATGACTCTCCTATGACACAAGCTACGTATGCTTTATTGGAAAATACGTAGGCTTTGAAAGCAGTGGGTCGCAAGGGCTGAAATAGTCCAAGAGAATTTAAGAAATTATGCATCTAATTAGTAATGTCTGAACTCCAGGGAACAAAGGCAAACTAACTGAAGCAGTGTGCCCAAAAAAAACCAAAATCTCAATTACACAAATCTGGGCATGTGGCTAGGAAGAAGCTCTGCATCAGTTTAAAACATTCTCGGAAGAGTCTCCTACCCTGGAGCAGACACCTGCTTCAAACTCTGTGATCAGCAAGGAAACACTTCTGAAATTAGGCTTGAATTTGAAAGAAATAGTCCTAGATTCCTATTTGAATTTAATTCTGTGTAGTCATTTCTTCAGTACCAACACAGTGCAGAATCTGAAGATGAAGACTAATAGAAAGAGCAGCAAAATCCCAAACTTGCTTATTGTCTGAGCTTTATTTTGAAGAAAGATAGAGACCTTGTCATCCAGATCAGATGACAATGAGGGATGAATTGCACACCTTCATCTCAACAAAGCAACTAGCACTGGGCTTCTGTTGCCTGAAGATCCATGTATAGATACCTACACACACACATATGTACCTGTATATGTATGTATATGTACATGTATGTGTATCTAAGTTATATATAATATATATTACATATACATACAGAATTTTGTTTTTTTATATATGCATAAAAAAGAAAGTAATGATACAAGTTGCCTAAAATTACAAAAATATCTTTTCAGAAACACTGTTACAAAAGGCTGATGAACCGCCTTTTGTAGGGCTGTGACTGCCAAGGCTGCTCACAGAACTAATTAGAGCAGTGACAATGTCTATGCAGTGCCCACTGTTCAAAGGAAAACAAAAGTCAGTTAAAGGAAGGGCCAAATTTCAAACCAATGAGACACATAAGGAAAGAATTCAGATTTTTACCCTAGCCATTTCTGGGCTCCTGAATCCCACCCTACGTTTCTGCCAATTGCAAAGGAGTCTTAAGAGACCAAAGATACAAACTGAGCTTGACTTAGTTCCCTAAACGGAGGCTCTAATTGCCATTGAGGATGCCCTAAGATCTTACTAGGCCTCCAGCTGCCTCTTTAAATGAATGTGCAGTGGACCCTATGTCTTCTATAGGTATCAGGTCACCATGAGTCTGGGGGGCTGCCTTAAGGAAGCAGAGCCCTGGGGGACCTGGGGCAGCCCCAGCCCTCTAAGGGTGTCAGGCCAAACTCACATCTGGCTTATTGGCATTACCATGTGGTTGACATCTTTTAGCATTCATGCAAAAGGTTTTGCTACACCTTAACAAAAGTAGCACCAGAATAATTACTGCTGTTTAAAGAAATATTGGAAAAGGGTCTTAACATTGTCAACATCTAGGAATGAACCTGGAAAATAAAGTATATGCAGCAGTTGGTTAGAGAGGAATAATACTTTCCCACTGATTTAGCATGTAGTAAATAAGATCAGCTATTTAAAATTAGTATTTTATTTAATTCAAGACTGTTTAATGCCTGGGATATAGAAAACAAATCTTCAAACACCGAAAATCTATCTAAATTCCTTCTACTGTAGTGGTCTCAAAAACAGGAAGAAGCCTATCTTGAATTTAGCTGTGTTTTAAACAGTGTGAAAAGCATTACACCTGGAACAGTTAACCACATGAATACAAAACAGGGAACACTGAGCTGGATGCTGGCTCTGTTTCAGAGGGATCACAGATTGGTAACAGCCTCATTTGCTGTCTGGCACCATGAACATTGGGGAGATGTGGCAGGGCACAACACGCTCAAGAAAATGAAGAGGAGAGAAAATGTACAAAACAAGAATAAGTCAGATTTCGGTAAGTCAGATTTCTAGACAACCTGCATCATGAGAAATAATAGCAAGAATGGAATGCTTTAACTCAGTAAAACAATGTTTTTCAAATGTGTAAAACAGCACTTTCAAAAGAAAAAAAAAAGAGAACAGAGAGTAATGAAAAATCCTCTGTGTCCAGGTGGTTACCAAGAGCTGGATGACAATTAAAGTACATGAGTCACTTTTTCAGAGATTTTATTACTTAAGTAAATATTACTTAATTGTTAGGTGAAACATGAGGAGGAACTTTCTGATTATGCAGATAGTTACTGGAACTCTGTATATTCCAGAATAGAATGTTTTAGAGCATTTTTTTTCCAAGCTCAGCAAGAATATTTAATGATGTAACCCTACCTCCAGTAATCAGGATGAACTAAATGAACTCTTGAAAGCTCTTCAAGGCTTTGTTTCTATATTTAGCATAGAAATACTCTCACTAAATATTCTGACTATGCTTTTACCTAGCTATAGGGACTACTTGGGTCTCCATTCTCTTCTCCAATGAAACTAATTGGAGTTTCATCATGTTTTCATAACTTGAAGAGTGGATATTTGATTTATGGTTTTTGGCAATTAGTGATTGAAACCTCTTTTGTATCTCACAGTGTTTGATGCTAATCTCACTGGGGAAACTGAAGGGCAATTTATTCTTAATGGAAACATCTAGCATTGTAAAAGTTGATAGTATATCGGATAGCATTTTGACAGTTATTTTTGTATGTTTTAATTCAGCACCCAACAGGGTAGGGATCAACAGCTGCCCTCATTTGCTGCTTGTCTGACAACAAACAGCACATCCCTGAAGGGCATATGCTTAAAGTGAATGATGTTGCTAAGATACCCATTAAAGCACATTGTTAATTGATGATGAATAGCCTCCTAGTTACTGAGAAGGTATCTTCCAAGCTATGTTTCATGTGGTGTGCAGACGAGACGACATGTCCTGGTAGGTCCTGATGTCAATAGCAGCGACACTGGTTATTTAAGAACACGCATCAGGATATGAGAAATACCACAACTGTCAGATGAGGAAGTTACCTGTGTTTGATTCGATGGTGGCAACGTTGTTTTGGTGACACTGCAAAACTATGTGTGAGGGAAGAGGAGCAAGCAAGGAATCAGAAAGCGCCTGAGATGGTCTGAGTTTTTACTGTGCACTTTTATATCCTGACCACGGTCTGAGGAACAAAAGCTCTTCCACTTCCTCTAGTAATTTATCTGGAAGCTTGGTCCTGAACATAAGTAAATGCTTTGGCTAATGTAAATTTTTAAAGACATTTTCATCTATGTCTCGGATGCAATGGATATTCAGAATGAACTTAAATAAGCTTTTTTGTCATGATTATCCTCTTCAAAGAAATGTATGTTGAAATGTATTCCATCAGAAATAAATAAAACGTAACAGTTGCTACTCTCATGGTCATTTCATGAGTATCCAAACATTTTTCCCTTTTGCTTTAAAACTGCAGGCAGAGGCCCCATATGTCCTCTTAATTACTAGGCTGCAAGATCTGAGAAAAGGTGAAAGTTAATGAGAAAAAGCAACAGCAGCATACATGAAAACAAAGCACTATATCTTCCTGTAGTTAACAGGGTTTACAGATACTCTAAGAAGTTTACTCTTTACATAGGAAATGATGCATGCAAAACAGTTTTACAGGAATTGTACGGCATCTGAAAATGGAGCAGCAGTGATGTAATTTGCCCTTTTCTGAATTTTTCTGCTGAAATGCCATGCGTGTACAAGAGCTTTCGTTTAAAGGCCTGCTAATGAATTGTACCTTAGCAGCTCTTGCAACCTGTCCCCTCCCTGAACCACTTCTTGTTGAAAGCTGGACATAACTAATAGGGAAAGAATCACTTTATCCTTTCTTTCAAGCATTTTATGTTGGCCAAATGGTGAAAGGATAGTGAATGAGGCACGCTTTTACACTGCTTTGGTGTTGTGTATATTCTTCCACTCTTCAAACATCTCTTTCTATACACTTATGACAAAAAAGATATAATAATTGCCCCCTCAAAAGATCAGCTGTAATGGGGATAATCACTGATTGCTAGTGACAGGACCAGTTAGACTATATATGTACATGTAGGTATATATGTATATGAGCTTAGGAGAAACTGTGTGATTGCTTGTATTTGCATGCATATTTTCCCTATATCTGAAATGCTTTTTGCTTCAGCATAACTTCATTCTTTACCACACTTTTTGTTTTCTGAATATTTCCCCAGGGCTTATTTTAGTTCTCAAAATATCTGTAGGTTGAGAGTTGCTAGATAATTAATAGAGTTTGCCCAGCAAACTGGGCTGTTAATCACTATTAATTGTTTTGCTTTTCAGA
Source organism: Nothura maculosa (assembly GCA_032353885.1). Taxonomy (NCBI): domain Eukaryota; kingdom Metazoa; phylum Chordata; class Aves; order Tinamiformes; family Tinamidae; genus Nothura; species Nothura maculosa. The sequence continues at coordinate 4,253,526 of JAUBOD010000140.1, forward strand.
AGATCTACAACAATCAAACAAATTATGAACAGAGTAGAATGGGATTCAGAGCAGATATGACGTAAATAATATATATGCCTAGACTGATGTTTTCTCATGTGTAATATTCTGATATCATGTATCTCTGAATATCTGATAAGAATATCACCTATGCCAAGGATATATTGACCAATGGTTTGTAAATAAAGATATGGCATGTCTTAAGAAATTATCTGAAACTTGTTTTTTTTCTGTACGTTCTTACCACTACCTATAATTGACATGAATAGTTTATTCTATTCTGATTCTGTTTGTAAGAAGCTTCTGTGAAAATGTCCATTACCATAACATGGTTCATATTGAATCTTTTCAATTGGAAAAATTCATGTTCAGGAGAACAGGCTAGCTTAGATATGGTGATGTGATCCATTTTAAAAGTAAGGAAGTGTTTTCATGCAATTTATCATCTTTTTGGAAGGGAACTATTTTTTTTTAGACATCTATTTATATTTACAGAGATTAATACATTTCTGAGCCTGATCTTAATAAAAAACCTTATATCAGGCTTTTTTTTTCAGAACTCATGGAAAATGTCAAGGTTTATTTCATTTGTTTTCAGGAGATGTTCTGATATTTGTGAGAGATTCATCCTAAATGTTCAGTTTTGCAACTTGTATTACTTAGGTAAACTGAATCAGCATTGTATGAAGAGTAATGGATCCTTAAAGTTAAGAAAGGATATTGGGGAGTTATTCAGTTCCTATTGATCATTTATATATTGTCTCTTTTTTTTCTGCTTTACAAGTTCCATGCATAAGAATATACATTTGTAGGTTTAGAATTTTAAAATGTAACCAGAAAAATCAAGTGAAGTTTTATTGTCCTAAATACAAAAGTATTTTAAAGCATTCTTTCATTTCATAGAATCATAGAATGCTTAAGGTTGGAAAGGACCTCAGAGGTCATCTAGTCCAACTCCCCTGCTCATGCAGAGTCACCTAAGAGCACGTGGCACAGGGCTGCATCCAAGTGGGTTTTAAAGATCTCCAAAGAAGGAGACTCCACAACCTCTCTGGGCAGCCTGTTCCAGTGCTCTGTCACCCTCACAGTGAGGAAAGTCACCCTCACAGTGAGGAAATATTTCCTTAAGTTCCTGTGGAACTTCCGATGGTTCAGTTTGTAGCCATTTCCTCCAGTCCTGTCACTATCCACCACTGAATAGGGACCGATCCCCTCCTCCTCACTGCCTCCCTTGAGGTGTTTATAGACATTGATCAGGTCCCCCCTCAGCCTTCTCTTCTCCAGGCTGAACAGGCCCAGCTCTCGCAGCCTTTCTTCGTAGGACAGATGTTCCAGGCCCTGATCATCCTTGTAGCCCTGCGCTGGACTCTTTCCAGCAGCTCCACATCCCTCCTGTACTGGGGAGCCCAGAACAGGACACAAGGCTGAGTAGAGGGGGAGGATCACCTCTCTCGACCTGCTGGAGATGCTCTTAATGCACCCCAGGTTCCCACTGGCCTTCTTGGCCAATGGGAAACCATGGCACACTGCCATGGTCATCTTGTCATCCACCGTGACACCCAGGTCCCTCTCTGCGGAGCTTCCCTCCAGCAGGTCAATCCCTAATCTGTCCCGGTGCCCAGGGTTATTCCTCCCCAAGTGCAGGACTCTGCACTTGCCCTTGTTGAACTTCATGAGATTTCTCACCACTCAGTCGTCCAGTCTGTCCAAGTCCCTCTGGATGGCAGCACAGCCCTCAGGGCTATCAACTACTCCTCCCAGTTTGGTATCATCAGTAAACGTGCTGTGGGAGCACGCCATCCCTTCATCCAGGTCGTTAATGAGTAAATTCAACAGGACCGGATTGAGGACTTACCCCTGGGGGACACTGCTAACTACAGGTCTCCAACTAAACTCCATGCCACTGACTACCGCTCTCTGCACCCTGCCACTGAGCCAATTCCTAATCCACCTCTGTGTCCACTCATCAATCCCACACCTTGGTAGCTTGTCCAGGAGGATGCTGTGAGGGACAGTCTCAAAAGCCTTGCTGAAGTCCAGATAGACCACATCCACCGCTCTGCCCTCATCTATCCAGTTAGTCACTGCTTCATAGAAGGTGATCAGGTTAGTCAAGCATGATTTCCCCTTGGTGAATCCATGCTGGCTACTCTGGAGCACTTTCTTCTCCTCCATGTGTCTGGAGACAGCAGTCAGGATGAGCTGTTCCATCTTTTTTCCTGGGATGGAGGTGAAGCTGAGAGCAGCTTGGCTATGACATCCGCCAGTTCCCTCAACACTCTGGGGTGCATCCCATCATGGCCCATGGATTTGTGGGTGTTGAGCTTCCCTAGATGCTCTCTGACCCACTCTTCCTCTACCCAGGGCAAGCCTTCCTCTCCCCAGCTCTCTTGTGTCCCTACGGCCTGGGATTCTAGAGGGCTGCTCCTGACAAACACTGAAGCAAAGGCGGCATTCAGCAGCTCTGCTTTCTCTGTGTTTTTCATAACCAGGGTACCCACCCCATTCACTAGTGGACCCACGTTCTCCCTGACCTTCCTTTTGTTGTTAGTATATTTGAAGAAATTTTTCTTTTTACTCTTAACATCCCCTGCCATACTTAATTCCAAACCTGCCTTAGCTATCCTTGTAGCATCCCTGCATTCCCTGACAACGTTCCTGTATTTCTCCCAAGGGGCCTGTCCTTTCTTCCACATTCTGTACACTGCTTTCTTCTGATGGAGTTTTGCCAGGAGCTCCCTGCTCATCCACGCAGGTCTCCTGCATTGCTATCTGTATTGCATAGAAAAAAAAACTAACGAACATAATAAATCAGCATTTGAAAATAAAAAATAATCATTGATCAAGAGTTCCTCAGGAAGAAAGACTGTCTAGCTCTTCTCAATGGAAAATTTCTTGTACGAATGCTTCTGACCAAGCAGTGCTGTCTATATAAAATTGAGGTTTTTGTGCTTGATGACTTCCTAAAACACAGCAAAGGGAAGGTCAATATCACCCGGATTTCAGTCAGTCCCTCAGTTAACACATGTTTTCAGGGTAAACTGTATAGAATCTGCTGCAACTGAGTTTGTGCAGAATGTCCTGCTTAATATTTCAGATGTGTAAGGTTTGTCTATGTGTATAGAAGTAAAATGAGTTGCTGGTTGCTAATGCTTTCTACCTGTCTGTAATACTTTGCAGATTTAAAACACGTCAGAGGATTGTGTCTGGTGGCCATTGCTTTTCTCTCTGCTTCCTGCAGGGTGGAAGCTGCATCACTTTCAAACTTGTTACCAAACTCAGTGCAGTCTCAGAACAGAGAATGTAGTACTGTGTAGAAGGCAGTGGACCTGCTGCCATGGAGCTTCATGAAATCCCTTATAGTAGGCTATATTAACTGCAGAAAATTTCTAAAATCTACCTATCAGAATTAATTTGCATCTTGGACAAGATATTTTATTGATTAAGCTCAGTCCCAGAGCTAACATTTGGTTTAGAATAAGAGCCTGAGATCTTGAGCCACTTACCACAATGAGAAATTTCTTTTCCAAGAAACAAATGTAACTGAAATAAACTGTGTCCCTTCCTCTTGCCTCTTCTCTTGAAGCAGGGATGACAGACAGTACGTGTATCAATTCAAGTAAGTCATTGTCCTGTTTAATCAAAGATTAGAAGAAAAATTAATTTCATCATCTGTCTCCCCTCGGAGATATCGCTAGGTCAACAGTGTAGGAAACTAAAGCTATTAACTAGATGATGAAGGAATTCTGCCAAGAACAGTACATGACTGCTCCCACGAGATCACCATAATACTTTTTTCAATAAAATTAATCCCTACTCATTAATGCAAATCACTGAGCACAATCTGTGTGCTTTAACCTGACAGTGGAGCCAGTCCTGGCCACACAGCCTTTACTGTATGCCAGGCTTGGTAATTTGCAGGAAGGGAAATCCAGCTTCTTATAAAGGTCCTTGTGTTCCTCCCAGTTACTACCTGCTGGTTCATCATCATGAAAAAGCGTAATTTTCCAGGGACCATGGGGGTATGGGCAATTCTACATATTCATTTCCAGCTTAGAGAGGAGAATGGAGTAATTGTCTGTTTAAAGAGAGACTGAGGAGAAGGCTTTCTCTGTAACACAGAAGATTTTCTTCACTCCTTCCATTGTAGAAGAATCCACTACCAGATCCCTCAGTTGTATCAGTTAATTTGTTAAGGTTGCACCACTGCAACACAAGAGTTCAGCACTCAGCTGGATAGGAAGAGCCAAGCTGAGCCCATGTAGTACCAGAACAGCACTAGAAAGAATGAATTTCTTCTTTTCTTAACAATGCAGACAGTGTCAGCCACTCAGCTGATGCCTGACTTAATGTCAATGCTCACACAAGGTGCACAGAACAGCTTCTCACACTGGGTCCCTGAATTTTTAGGAAGGTGGAGAAGATAGCAAAATGCTTCCTTGCATTTATTTGTCTAGTGAATGTGTGCTTATAAAATGGCTTCTTAAAACAACCTCTTAAACATCATAACCCAAGTAAGTAAATTAAGTAAAACATGTATTCAAGGCAATTTCCATTGCTGTGGTACCTGAGTCTCTTTAGCCTAAGGCATCCTAGGCATGTAATGTGTACTGTGCACAGAGATTGGCTAGAAGGATACTATATGATACAGAAAAGCTGACTATTCATTTGGTTTCCCCAACTTTTTTATTATTATTTTTTCTTTCTTTTTTTGTGACAGAGCTTTTGTGCCACTTGCAATTTATCTCTATGTTTTCTCCACAGATGCTATGAGAATTCCTGTAGGGCTGAGATCTTCCTTCTAGTGACCTAACAAGACATCCACCAGCATTTCCACTTCAATTTTCCTTTTTAAAGCCTTTTCCTCACTGTCTGATGCATTGCAGGCTCATGTTTTCCTTCTGCACCGCAGTAGAGCTAATGAAAGTTAAGGCATGTAGCTTACATGGCTTTGACACTACATAAATCAAGTATTCAGAGCCCCCTTGTAGGACTGTAATTTGAGTGAAAAGGTGATACATGTTCTTAAATCCTTTAATCTGCTCATATTTAGGGGGAAGGAGTCTACACTTGGAGGTGGTGCTGTTTACTCCTTGAAGTTCAACAGTAGACAGTATGCAGTAATATTTTGCTCCATTCAACGGAGTTTACACATATGCAGGGGAATTATGAATTTACTCCCATACTTTTCATGCATTTCTTTTTTATTCTGAAATTATTTGCTTTTAGAATATCGTTTACCCTCAGCTGCAGCATGTCAAATGAAAGCTTTGCCTGTCCATTTGGCTTACCACTGCTATAGGACAGTTCCATGGATATCATCCAATAAATATTTATTTCTGCTGTTTCAGATTCCTTCACCCTCCTGGTATATCTTTTATTCCAGGTTATAAGCTCTTCTAGTAGTAAGTCTTATTTCCTATGTTTAGTGCACAGCACCAAAAGCTATAACTAGATTTAGTCATGTTCATTATAACATTGTATCTCTTGATACCTCAGTTCAGTGTACATTAGGGACCTCATCACATCCATTCAATCCCATGCTAGGCTTTCCTGCCTGTAGGAAACAAGACAACCCAGCAGCGTGGGGGTAGTGGGCCTGACCTTGCCCCATCACCTGATAGATGCATACCTGGACCAGTAAACTGTCTAATAATATAGACATAATCAAAGGAATGTGAAACCTAGCAGGTCCTCTAGGTGCTGTTAATAAGAAGTTATTGATTTCCATTGCTGAATCCCTCATCCTTATCTATATTTCTCTTCTGTATGAGAATAATTCCCTTTGTCAGAAAAATGGACTTTGGCATTTTAGAGGTAAAGATGTTAAAATAAGTATATCAATGAAAAAGACATTTAAAAATAATTTTCCAGCACCTAAAAATGTTTTCCTTTCTACCGTTTACTGTGGTAATTACTGCATTTGCAAGCAACCTCAACAGTTACTTCATAGCAAAATTTGTCAGAGAAATGTAACGAGTATTGATAAGTGCTTTGACTTTGTTCTATGTCTGCTGGTTTAATAATGGGCAACGGAGAAATATATAAATGAGATTAAATGCACAAAGGATAAACTTTTGAATCTGGAAAGTTAGTGTAAGAGGCCATACTTGTTACCAAAAAAAGTGAAGCAATGAATTTTTATCAATCCAAAGACTTTAAGTTGTTTCCCAAGATGAAGGAGATGCAAAGAAAACAGCTTCGGCCCAGATGAAACTCCTCAGGTTGATCCATGCAAACGTTGCTTTCTCCTGAGAGGACCTCACAGGAAAAAAAGATTTATCCTCGGACAACCTGATATATAGGATGGAGCATATTTTTCACTCCTCCTGCCGAAGCTGTTCAGCTATTCAGCAGATATAAGAGTTCCCAGAGACTGAAATCCAGGTGGCTTCTCTCCTAGAACTGCTGTGGTACAAGCTGCCTAACCTGGGGGATATTGAAATGTTTTGTACAGAATGGAAAGGCTGAAACCAGGGAATGAGAGGGAGTCACAATGGAAAACTCTGTGTCACAGTGATGAATCTGCTCTCCTGGGACATCAGTGAGGAGGATCTAAACCATCCACAGGTGAAATGAAGGTCTCAAGGAACACTGAAAACCCAACCTCATACCAAACAGGGAACACATACAGAATTGCCTAGCAAAAACTATACCAGTCTGACATTAGATCTGCAAAACCACATTTATGTTTGGCAAAAAAAAAATATGTCTGGGAATGGAAAGTAAGAGAAAGATGGAAGGAAGAGCTTCTCACTGTAAAGCTATGGGGAAGTACTTCATTAATATCTTACCTCTGTTTAAGTCAGATCTGGAACCTTTATTAGAGCGTGGGATTAAAGAAATTTAGCATCAACTTTGCAGGATTTGTAGTAGATGTGGCTCTCATTTTAATGAGCTTACAAATGTATCTCAAAGGGAACCTTTTGCAAGTAGGACAGCCTCTGTGATAATCTAGACAGTGTTGTGAATCCTCGAGTGTGCATCGGACGTTATTCTCATCTTTCCATTCCAGACACTACTATTTTACCCTAGAGTCTCACAAATGGTTATTGATTTTAAGCCTTTATTAGGACGCACAAGACGTTAATGTCATTAACATGATCAACAAGAATGTTATTATAAAATCTTATTAAAATTATTTTTTCCGAACCTGCATTTGTCAAGTGGAAATCGGCAAAAATACAACATTGAAATTGATTTCCCCAAAGAAAACCTTAAATCTTCCTTCTCCCGCTTGTCCCTTATCTGTAACTCTCTCTCAGTACATGAACTCCAATCGTGGAAGCTATTAGCTCTCTAGATTGACAGTTTTTGACATCTTAATTTTCCCTGATGTGTTTGACATCCTAGAAGCATTGCATCTGAATACTAAACACTGCACCTCCTGGTTAGCCACTGCGCATAAGAGCAGCTGCAGCTGGGCCACAGTTTGTATTAGTGCTCCAGTTTACGTGTCTTGGCCCCACTCCTGCTCTCTGTCGTGTGGTAATATCATTTCATCAGCTTCCCTGCAGTCATTCTCTTCAAATCACTGATTTGAAAATCAGAATTTCACCATCTGCAAAATCCACCTATGACAGATACAAGCCACCACAAGAGCATTAATATCAGTGTTGCTCTAGTATCAATCAGTATCAAATAGTATCTATCTGCATTAGTATCAATTATTGTATTTCTGGGCAGTTTGCACCACTGAATTGCATTTCTGGGAAAAGGACAGGGACAGCTGATATATGATGTATGATGCTGGAATGGCCGCTTGCCACACATCTCTGTGAACTATAGGGATTCCTAGAGGGTAAGGTGAGCCCTTCTGCTGACATTATACTTTATATTTCAAAACCAATGACAGACAAAAAAAAGTAAAATGAAAATTGAAGAGTAAGATATGAAATCAGTGTTTGTTAATGATGCTTTACCAAAGATGGCAAAGCCAAAAGATTCTCAGTGGGAGGATCTACCAAAGATCTTCTCAGTCATGGCCAGTGACAGGACAAGGGGTAATGGGTATAAGTTGAAACACAGGAACATTTCCATGTGAGGAAGAACTTCTTTCCTGTGAGGGTGGCAGAGCCCTGGCACAGGCTGCCCAAGGAGGTTGTGGAGTCTCCTTCTCTGGAGATCTTCAAAACTCGCCTTGATGCCGCCCTGTGCCTCATGCTCTGGGTGTCCCTGCTGGAGCAGGGGTTGGACTGGGTGATATCTAGAGGTCCCTTCCAACCTTGAACATTCTGTGTGATTCTATGAAGACAGGAGAGGCTGTGCCTGTCAAGGGTTCAACCCCAGAAGATGCTGCAGCATTCTCCATAGGGCACTGGAAGGGCTCCATGTTTGGGCCTCCACACCCCAGGTATGCATACATCCTCCAAAAGAGACATTTCTGATACAGCATAAAGCTGCCCTTGCCTCATTTCAGTTACTAATGCAGCTCTTTTTGATGGTGAGTCCATAGTCTCTATGGCCATATGGGCTCTGTGGTAGTGTTCAGTCTTGGAAGATAGTTTGAAGAATTACAAGTGTGCCTGGGAAGAAATACTTCCCACAGTCTTTGGGAGTCTGGACAATGAGGGGTTGTATTTGTGTTTTTATTTTATTTTGTTTTTGTCTTTTTTTTTTCTGGCAAAACTATTAGACAATTTCTGGGCAAAATGATGATTTAAAATCGTCTTCCTCTCTTTATTCTTAAGTATATGCCTTGGCTTGCTTGCTTTCCTATGAGCTGTAGTGCACCCTCTCCCTCTGTGTACAATATCTACTACAGAGCTGGTGAGTTTGCATTTCTAACATATTTTTATCAAAAATAAAACCTCATTTATAGCAGTGACATTCTTTGGAGCAAAACACAAAAGTGCTATAGGAATAACAGACTGAAATGTTTATTTTCAGAACTGCTGTCACTGCTGAGTTCACATGGTTTAAAATAGTGGCGAGGGGTTTATTATTATTTATTATGGACACATCATTAAGCTTTTCCTTGCAGACTAGATACAGGTAACATGACATGTGAACCGCAACACCAGGTAGCTACAAAATGTTAATAACTGCCATCAGTTTTTTGCCATCATGGCCATGAGGAGGCATCAACAGTGACATGGGGCAGCCACTAGCACTGCCAAGCTGGGGATCACTGCTGCTCTGCTCCCATCTCTGGGTCTCCACTGCTACAAAAATTTTCTTTTGTACTTCTTTCTGAGCTGATTCCTTGGTTTCAGACATCCCAACTCAAGGAACCTGAGCTGATTCCTTGGTGTCAGACATCCCCATTTCCAGACTTCCCAGATTACTATTTAATCCAGCAGACGATCATCCTTCTTTCACACAACCAGTTTTGGGCAAACATTCTTCAGATAGTTTTGGGTGTTTGGTCCGCACAGACACACGTGCACACACGCACAGACACACACACACACAGACAATATTCCCACTCACAGTCTTGTCTTACTTTCTGCTGTTACCCCGTCTGTTTTTCATGGGGTCACGTCATGTGAGAGCCCATGGCTCATGGACAAAGTTATCTTGTTTTTCTGCACAATGCATATATTTGTAGTCATAATATTACACAATAGCAAGTGCTGCCAATATTTATTTTTCTTTCCTATAGTGTCTATTGTTTCATAAATATTTTTCTCCTAGAATGGATCTGGAAAAAAAAGAATCATATTGAATATCCTATTTTGGATCTTTTGCTGCCTTGTGCAAATTTTCAGTTTCATTTTTCAGAATCATCTTGAGAATATATGAAAGTCATTTTACATATTCAGAGTATTTGGATTCTAAATGCTAACATTTACATTAGTAGTTGAAAACTTTTTTTTTTCCTGGAGAGAAAAATGAGCACAGATATTTTTCGGTATCAAAGTTTGAATTAGAAAATACTGCATTTCAAATGATTCTGAAAGCTAAACAGCTTCTGCTTTCAGTAGTCAAAAGGACTTTTGGTATGACTTGCAGCAGTTTCCGTTTCTCACTGTGAGTATGCTCCTACTGGTCTGTTTTGGCTCACTGTTGTATTTAGTTAATGTTTCAAAACAAAGCAAACTCTTCTACATTTTTCTTCTTGTTCATCACAGTTACCACTGAGGGTGGGGAATTGATAGAAGCCTTTCAACCAATTCCAATTACAGTCAGACATGCAGTGTGGGACTCACCTCACCAGATGTCCAGATTCACATTGCCGACTTTCATGTCCTCAGCTTATCAACAGAGTAAATTAGGCTTTTCTGTGTGTTATTTGGTTCATCTTGATGTGGAAATATAGAGTAAGTCAGAGGAATCAAGTCTACTTCTCTCTAGTGGCTATAAAATGAGCCTAGGAAGACATAGTTGTGTAGACATCAATACTACAAGTTTTAAAAATTTAGATGGAAGACTAACCCATAAAGTCAATCCATTTCAGCTCACATCAATTAGCACCAAGATGGATGGAACAGAGGACTTAGCAGATAAAAAGAAAGTCTCAGTGGCTCTGCAGATGGGAGGGAGGTTGATCTGAACACCAGTAATGTAAGTTACATTCAAATTAATATAACCACTGCTATTGCCTGGTATCTCAGAAATTATTTTGTAATAATAATTATTTAGTGACTTTACCAGGAAGGAGGCAGTCTGGTCTCATAGCACTGTACTTAGTGCAGAAGCTTTTTTTTAATCTCTGCCCCTTTGAAAATCTTACACCAATCAGTAGCTTAAATGTTTAAACAGTCATCACTTTTTAAAATTAAATATAATTTGGTGCCTAAATAGGAATGGTGAGATTGCGATTTGCTAGTTTCCTGTTTAATGGTCTGAGTGTACTGGAGCACAGCAAAGATATTATATAAATCAAAAATCACTTTGAACACTCCTTTGTAGTATGTGGGAAGAAAAATATGACCTTCATGGGTAGCTTCAGTTTGGAGATATATTGACAATTGGGTACAGCCAGTAGTTCACATCAGTTTGTAAAAGCACAGATTATATTTCTCATATAAAAAAACAGTACTGCACAAAACATAAGATAACTCTTTTAGATGTTCTTGTGAAGGGCAGAGATAAAATCACTGAGGATTGGTGGTTACCCAGTGCAGAGGATCATGGCCTGGTAAGTGTTCAGTAGAAACAGAGTGCAGTCTCAGATTCTTAGCTGTTTTTCAAGTATTGAATACCCCACTGCTGAATACCCCATTCTTCACATTTGCAAGGGGAAAAAGTTCAGCAAAATAAATATCTTAGGCCAAGGTTTATTGTAATGAGTTTTCTTTTTTTTTAGAAAAGCACATTTTCTTTATGATACAGGAAATCAAAAGACAACTTGATTGCAATGTGTAAGAATCCCCTAGGTGGAAAAATATTAGGTACAGGCAAAACTGTAACAAATACTAGTAGCCAAAAGCCAATGTCTGATACATTTCAGTATTAAGTTAGGTGCAAATTCTTAAATAGAAAAGTAAATTACCAAATGAAATGCTGAGACCTTTCAGATTTGTAGATCAATATCCATCCTTTTGAAAGAAACAATTTAGTTAATTATGAATAGTAGTGTTCAACATAGGGACAACAAGGTGTAATGTAATGCTCTACTCTTCCAGAAGAGCAATTCTAGTGGCATTTCCAGGCTTTAAAATGTCTGAGGATCCTTAGAGGACAGAGAAAGCCAGATTTTCTTAATTTACAAACAGTTTTCAGTTTCTCTTGGGAAGACTGCAGGAAAAAAAAATGGTTTTGTAAGTAGAAAAATATCATGATTTGCCAAGTAAGGATTACTACAGTTCACCTACACATCTGCAATAGAGAAAGAAGCAGGAAAATGACGTGTATACAGAGTGCAGATTGTGATATTCAGCAGGAAAAAGGTTTGCAGCTAAAAATTTAGTCTTGAATTTCAATTTGGATAGCGTATAATGCCAGAAAATTTTAAGAGGACAATAATTATTTAGCAAGATTAAGATATTCATGGCAAGTACTTTACAAGGTATAATTTAAGATACAAAAAAGTCTCAGGGCCTTCTGTGTAGCATTTTTGAGCCACGCTGAAATGTAAAATTAGAGGAATCCTAGCTTTTTAGATTGTTCTGTCTTTGGTATAAAATTATTATTCCTATCGTGGGAAATAAGAACACTCTCTGGTTGGCAGTCTGATTTTTTGGATGACATTCAGAACTTGTCTCTTTATTAATACCTACGTTTCTTTTTGTTTGTTTCACCTCATATATAAACTCTTTTTTGTTAGGGTCATTTGTGACTTTTTAGTTTATTTAGATCTTTAAGATGTGGAGTGAGAGACCTAAAATTGAAAATTGACTTAGAAAACTCATTTCTTCTTTTGGAAATACAGAAAAAAAGGGCGGGGGGAATGCATAGAGATAAAAAAAAAAAAGAAAAAAAACCCTAATGCTAGAAACACAGAAGTACTGTAACCTGTTTTCCTTCACAAACTGCTTTTTTATCATTTAAGAATCCCCATTGATAACATAAGAAGATAATCTCTAAAAATAAGGGAAATGAGTTTTCAGACTGTAACTCAATAATTCCTAACTGAACTCTTGAGTTACTCTGAGTTAAGAATTACTCTGAGGAAATTCAGATTTTCCTAGATCCCAGAGTTTGGGCAGACTCCAACACTGTCTTTTTTCCTCTTTTCATAGTATCACAGAATCACAGACTGAGTTAGGCTGTGAAGGACATCTAGAGGTAAAACAATCCAAGACCCCATTCAGTCCATTCAGACCAGGTTGCCAAGGGCCAAGTGTATTTTGATTATTTCCAGTTACCAAGATTCCACAAACTTAGGGTAACCCATTTCAAAACTTGGGTGCCTTCGTGTAAAAAATTCCCCTACGTCAAATCGAAATTTTGCATATTCCAACTTGTGTCTATTGCTAGTATTGATTCCTGTGATAGCTAATGACCAGTGTGTTTTGTAGTGCTGATCACAATCCTTCCAGCTCAGTGATCCAGTTTTCCCTCGACCTTATAACGCATTTATCTCTCACATACATTTGTCCATCTAATCTCACATATTAGAGTCCACATCTCACAACGCATCTCACCTGTTATAGTCCAAACCATAGACTCACAAATTTGACTCTAAGAATACTATGGGAAATGATGTCAAAAGCTTTTCAACAATCAACGTAAATGTTAATTGCTGTTCTTCCATTGCCACCTCACAGAGTATTCCTGCCCATTGGCACCATAAGGACATGATTTGTCCTTAGTAAATCCATACTGGTTCTTGGTGATCACCTTCTTGCTGTTCAGAGGTTTGGAAATGGTTTCCAGGAGTATTTGCTCTATCAATTTCTCAGGGACTTAGGTGAAGCTCATTGACATGTAGCTTCCCAGATTCTCCTTGCTCTTCCTGAGGATGAGTGTGAAATTTATTTTTTCCAGCCATCAGGAACCTTCAGGGCTTAATTATTGAAAATAGCTGGTGAAAGTCTTGGCTCAGGTTTGTTTTTCAAAAACACCTGTTTGTGCTCAGTTCTTACTCTCTGTTTTTCTCAATTCACAGAAGTTATTTCTTGCTAATCCACCTTCCAAAATACTGAGAAGTGCAAGATGTAACAAAGGTTGCTCAATCTACATTAAAGAAGGCTGTGACTTTTTGTGTATATACACAAAGAATACTTAAGATTCAACTTTAAAAGCAGCAGATGAGACATTTTAAATTAAAAATACAATTTAAAAATAAATAGGAACCATGTACAGTCTGGCTACAACTTTTTTCATCTTACAAAATACTGTCACCAAATTTTTGGTAGCCATAAATGAAAAAGAAAAAGCTTTTTTAGGTCATCAAAGAGATTCCTAGTCCCTCCATTTCCCTTAGCAGCAGATATGATTTCTGATGTTTTAATATCAAGGTACATAAAAGCAAATACATTTCTAAGTAAAACTCTTTCATCATTTTTCTTTGTATAAGTGGTTCATATTCCTTAAAAAAACATGATTCCAGAATTTTGGTTCTTTTACAATCTTCTTATGGACTTAATTCTACGGCATTGGTACTAGGTTACCAAGACTCATGTTGTCATCATAACGCATCAGGTGCAAACTCTGAAGTTAATTGGTTCATATTTAAACCACACTTTGAATATGCAAAGCATAATGGCTTTTTTTTTCCATTACAAGATCAATTTATTTTATTGACTAATAACCAGTCAGGACAAAATGATGGACTTTTAAATCTATGGGGACTGTACTTCACAGAATTGCAGAATGGTTGAAGTTGCAAGGGCCCTCTAGAGATCCATTTAGTCCCACCCATCTGCGCCAGTAGGGACACCCAGAGCACAGTGCACAGGGTAGCATCCAGGTGAGTCTGGAATCTCTCCAGAGAAGGAGAGTCTACAACCTCCCTGGGCAGCCTGTTCCAGGGCTCTGTCACCTGCATAGTAGAGAAGTTCTCCTTACCTGGAGATGGAACTTCCTGTGTTTCAATTTGTACCCATTGCCCCTTGTCCTGTCACAGGCTATGCCCCTCTCAAACTTCTCTTCTAAACAGGCCCATCTCACTTAATCTTTCCTCATAAAATAGATGCTCCAGTTCTTAATCATCTTTGTTCCTCTCCACTGGACCTTCTCTAGAAGGTCCACATCCCTCTTGTACTGGAGAGCCCAGAACTCCACACAGTACTCCAGGTGTGGCCTCACCAGAGCTGAGGAGAGGGGAGGATCACCCCCCAAATGAGTACTTAATGAGAATGACTCTGATTCTTATTATATTTATTTCAGTTGGAAAACTTTCACTCATTTTAATGGGAACTAGGCCAACCCTTGTTGAGGATTTGGAACCAGTCCAACAAAGAAAAAAAGTATATGAAAGGAAGGTACAATTGCACATTAGCTTGACTGCTCATCTCCTTCTATCTATGACTCTGTTATGTGCTAATGTTCCTGCCTGAATACCTGGGAAGTGCTGAGTACTTCCAACTGGTACACATAACAAAAGCCTTCAAGCACAAATATGTGTTTAAACGTCTACATTACTGCTCAGTTCAGACCCTAGGCAAGAAGCACTAAGCTCTGTTCATGCAGAGTCCAGAAACCCAATTTCTTCCTGAGAGCAGGTGGCTCCAAGCAGTTGTCTAAGGACTGGGCAAGGCACGATGCTTTCCACGGCAGGCGCTACCGATCCCCTTTCTTATCACAGATTGTTAGTTCAGGCAATAATTATGAAGTGGAAAACCCAAGTTCAGTGGCTCAAGCATCTTCTGACCATTGGGACACAGGCCAAAACACACAATGAGATTTCTCATACCTCCCACTGGTGTTTATAACTATGAAGAAAACAGTACAAGATTAATGAGGGAGGGGTAGGAAAAAAGCAAAAATCATTTTAAGTTGATCTTTTTTTTTGTTCACAAGTACTTTAAAATGAGACCTCTCTTGCAGTAAAGAAGACAGGTTTAGAAGGACAAAACAACATGTTCTTGAAAATTGTCATTTCCTTAAATTATGATAATAGCAGAAATACAAAATTGCAATATAAAATGTGCACTCCAGCAGTGCTTGTATTCAATTCCCCCGATAGTTCTTAGATATATTTCAAAGAAAATCAGTACTCTAAAAGACTCTGGCACTTTGGAAAGGGTTTCAGTCATAGGTATTTTACAATATAACCCTCTTAAACTCCTGATACCATACCTAAAAACAGAAGATATTGTGTGTTGTCTCACAACCCTGTACAGATATCATCTCATGTACAGTAGAATGTCAAAATGGCCTTCTGGAGAACAGAAAGGATAAGGCAGGAAGAATGGCCTCCTCTATTTAGACAACTAAATCCCACTCTCCGTAGCTGTCAGCACATCTAAGCTCAGTCAGAAACCAGTTATAGTTTGTGGAAAGTATAATCTGCTCATGAGAAAAGACAAATTTCTAAGATGTAAGTAGAACATGCAAATTTTACATGTTTTGATGATCTTTCTGCTTTAGAATGAAATATCCATATAAATTTTTAAAAAATTGGTTTTAATGCAGGTATAAATTACCAATGTCCTATTATGCAACTACCCTGCATTTCTCTAAAGTTCAGCTTCTTGCAGGTTTGCTGCCCCTACTTATATCAATGCAGTTACCTGAAATATCTGTCCTTTTCAAGAGACAAGACAATTAAAAGACTTTGAAGAGCACGTAGTGGGGATAACTAGGAAGACCATCGTAACCATGAGTTACAATTTTTTTTCAGCTATCTACAACCAGTCAGGTTAACTGTGACAACATGTACTTTAGATGCCTAGTCACATTAACTAAAGCAAGTCCAATTATAACCAAATTTTACTCTAGTAAGTTTCAAGAGTTCTACATTTCTGCAATGAGGATACAAGAAAAGATATGTACCTTTACTGCATACACTTACAATAATTAGACCAAAGGAAGCCTAAATAGCAGCTTTTATTTTGGTTAGAAAACTTTCAGAGAATAAAGTCACATTTTCTGTCACCATCCTGAAATTCTGCCTCTGATTGAGCCTCTAGGAAAAGGAAATGTTAAATAATTGTGGAGCATCCTAAGCTCAGTGTCTGCAAATAACTGAATAACACTCTCTGTGATGGTGCATTATTTGAATTTTACTTTGTTCGCCTTTATAAGAGTGTGTAAATATTTTGCTAAGAAACTTTTAAATATTATTTACTTGCTTTTCTATTTATTTCAATTATTTTTCCCAGTAAAACACTAGGCAAAGCTCTTTCTCAGTCATGATAATTTTTTCATACATAGAATTTTGGAATAAAAACTCTGAAGAAATGTGACTAAATCAGTCTACTCAAAGTCTTAGAACAGGCCTGTTTAAGGAGACTAGGCAGGAATTAAATGTTTTCTGATAATCAAGTCTCACCCTTAAAAAAACTATATGGTTTTGCCTTTGTTTCACAAAGGTTATATGCTGTGGAGATATGGTACTAGGCTTGGTCTCATTTGGTTGTAACTCATGATACTCATTTCTTATCCAAATGACACCTTGATGATCCTTTCATGATTTAGAATTGATTACACTTGGGCTTCTCATTAATACTATAGTCAGATTGATTCAATCTAATAATCTGTAAGTCAATCATGAGGAAAATCTGACAGAGACAGAATAGATAATTTACCATTTACCATTGAGGGGAATATTCCTTTCCTCAGTCACCTACAGTTAAAAATGAACTCATACAGGTACACCTGTAATGCTAGTAAAAGAGAGTTGTTGCAGTACAAATTGTGAAGAATAGAGGATTGCTAAAAATTCACGCAGAGAAATGAATCTCTTCCTGATGGGCATCATTTTCCAAATGGACTCTGGTATTCTGTTGTGGTTTGAATTATGAGTTTCATGCAGATACAATCTGCAGTTCAAGTGCATGGGATGCTGAACACTAGCTGCTTGTCTAGAAAAATGAAAACAAGTGATAGCCTAGCAAATGAGTATTGTAAATTTAAATTAACAGAGCGGTTGTCTACTTTAGAGTTTGGGTGAAGGGCACATTGCTATTAAAAATATTTCAGTGAAAGAAATAACTCCAACAAAATGAAGCTTCGGACTTGTAAGATCTGGAAATGAAACTTTGACAGATCAAGAAATTACATCTTGCTTATTGTTGATTTATTATCTGCAAGGGAACTCTCTTAAATGTCTCATTATTCACAGAATCCACAAAGTAATTTCTGAGTGTGATTCTCAGTCACTAACTTCTACATAAGCTGTTCAGTCTGTTGGAAATGTTATCTAAGGCCAGATGGTGAACTTCTGATTCTGGTAAGATTAACCAGCTCTTTGTGAGGAGGTGAATCTGAAACTGATTTCCACAAATTAGACATAGCTAATTTTTTTCAGTCCTTTCAACAACAACAACAAATACTTTTTTCAGTATCTAAATGTTTCACATCAGGGCCTCACATATTCTCCCTCGATGAGGAATTATCAGTATGTATATATAACAGTTTATATGATAAGAGTAGTAATAGCTACAAACACTATAGCCATCTCAGCATGCAAAGATCTGTAATATGGTGTCACTTGCACGCACTGCCCAGAGCTCCTCCTTCATGTTAGTCATACTTCTTTAGCTCTTCAGCACTGTGAATCTTCCTCTGCTTCGCTGTATGTTTCCTTGGTAATTTACACTGATCTTTTCTCTAGCTTTTTAGTACTGGAATGCCTTTTTAAGGCATTTAAAAAGGGCAGCCTTTTAAAAATGATTTAATGAAGAGTTTTCTGTACTGTTGCAAAGGATCATGTAGCTTTGTTTTTCAATACTGTAAGATAGTAGTTCATAGTCTTTCTCCTCATCTTTATGATTTTCCCTGGGCAGGGAGCTGTGCCATCATTCACACCTTATGACTGAAGAAGGAAGGTCCAGGAAGGCTAAATCCTTGATTTGCGAAGGTACTGAGGTACCTAAAAGAGACTGGCAACATTTAGCTGCCTAAATTTAAAAGCATCATCTCCAAGTTTCTACCTAAGCTGTTTGACATCTACAGATGCCCAAGTGCTTACTG
Organism: Nothura maculosa; assembly: GCA_032353885.1. Taxonomy (NCBI): domain Eukaryota; kingdom Metazoa; phylum Chordata; class Aves; order Tinamiformes; family Tinamidae; genus Nothura; species Nothura maculosa. The sequence continues at coordinate 4,271,994 of JAUBOD010000140.1, forward strand.
TAGACTGAGCTGAAAGGAGGTAGTTGTGCTGCCACACAAGTACCCAGCCTTTCTGTCAAAAACGTGCTACTGTCCATGAAACCATGTTTCTGCATTTGACTGTGACTGGGGCCACCTTGTTTCTGAGGCTCTGGTCAATTATATTTCTTTTCTTCTCTTTTTGATCTCAGTGTAAAATATGGAAGTGTTTTAGATGGATAAATCCACCTAAAGTAGTAGTGATTTAGGTGAAATACTGGACAAGCTCCTCTCAAATTGCCCTCATCACTAGAATCATGATACTTTTTTGTTAGTTTTTGGTCTTAAATATATTGCTGCACAGACCTGAGTCTCAAATTACATGATGCAGGGAATGTTCCTAATCTCTTTTTCCTCTGCAAGGTTTCTGATTGTCATAATATATTGGGGAGTAAAACAGGCAGTTTTGAAACCACTCAGTTAAGCTCTCCACTATCAGAATAATCTACTACTCTATATGTTGTATCTATCTGTGTAGGTGAGAACCTTTTTTATAATGAAAAAAATAATTAAATAAAATGGAATCACAGCCATTATTCTTCCTCCTAATACCTTTCAAAGATACTCCCCCTGATTCTTGACTATATTTTCTTTCTTTCTTTCTTTCTTTCTTTCTTTCTTTCTTTCTTTCTTTCTTTCTTTCTTTCTTTCTTTCTTTCTT
>JAUBOD010000140.1:4281241-4292527 GCA_032353885.1 Nothura maculosa
AGGAGAGGAGAGGAGAGGAGAGGAGAGGAGAGGAGAGGAGAGGAGAGGAGAGGAGAGGAGAGAAAACTTAGCTTAACAAATTATTATTAGCTTATTAGCTTCACAGAAACCAAGGTAGATCTTACAGTGAAAAAAATTTCAACACTGTGAAAGATGCCATTCTCTTACCATTCTCTTAATATAAGACAAGTCAAATTATTTTTGCTGTAAAGAATTAGTTAAGCAGTTTAAAAAACAATGTTGTAAATGTAAGCTAAAAGTTCTTACTCAGTTTTGAGATAAGCAAAAAGACTCATTCTACCCAATCCATTCATTACAATTCATTTGTACTGTGCCTATTCTAGTAAATTAAATATGTTAAGGACTGCCCTGAGGAACTGAAACCAAATGGCACAAAAGAGTCTGACTGCACGCTATTAAGCACTCTTACAAGTTATACTGATTGCATGCAAACTGTCCTTCAGGAATAGTCCCTTGGCCATGCTGTAGCTTGAACTGTGCCCAAGAACTGTCTGGCAGTAAATGCCATGGGTGCAAGCTGTGTCAGGGACCATGCTAAAAAACTGTCAGCACAGAGAGCCTAGTGCATCTAGTGCCTGGCAATGATCTCTGGCACAGATTAGTTTGCTGGTATAGATCTAGCTTGTTGGTCAGAGAAAACAAAGTACATTTTTGGGGACATTCTTCAATCCATTTCTAACTACACCTTCTGGCAATGATGGTCAAACCCCCTAATTTTAGCACCTCACCAGGCTAGGCGCAAGCAAGCATATCTGCATTCCTATGTAGGCTTCTCATTTTTATCAAAGTCAGGCATGGGTTGAATCCTAGCTAGAAGCTGACCCCTAAACTTCTCTAAAGAAGGAGTCAAGGACAATGACACAGAAAAAGTAAGAAAATGCAAACAGTGTTAAACGTAACTCCAATGTAATGCAGAAATCAAATTAAACATTGTAAAACCAGAAAAAGTTATGAGTACGTTCAATTTATCGTCCTGGAATGTGTTTCCCTACAAAACGTTTTGCTGAAGGACTTTGAATCTTGTGGAGTGCTTACATGTGTGTTTGGAAGCAAGAGGGATTCCAACTGTGAGTTGTATAACAAAGTGAAGAGCCTCTTCTGGTTTCATTCAGCTGTATAATGAGATGATCCTGTGTCTAATCAGAGAAGAAGAAAGAATGAAATGTACCTATGTCCTGTTACGTAAGATGCTTTATGGCTGATCAGATATGCGGAAACAGCAAAATTCACTTTCATCTGCTAGAATGAGCCATTGCTTATATATGTTTGAAATTCTTTCTCAATATTTTGTACAATGACGAATGTTTAATTATTAGGCAGATGTTATTATATCCTGCCTTTGTACAAATAATTTTTCCAGGCTACAAAATATTTGTACTACATTTTTTGTAAAATATTTCTTCAAGCTTTTCAGATAATGCTGTAAAGACTGCCAGCTTATTTGAGTAGTGAGCAATCTATCTTACTCATATTTCAAACTTATTTTCTGTGTCTATATACTGTGGATTGTATGCTTTTCAGAGCTGTACAAAAACCTACTCATTACACTCATGAAGCCAAAGAGCTATTTCTGTAAACACACTACTACAATTAAATGCTCCAGAAAACTGCTTTAGCTTAGGGATACCCAGCCATCCCCTCATGGAATATGAAAAACTAAGTCCTAACTAAATCCTTAAACAAAAAAAACTCGATTACAAGGAAAAAAATGGCTATTATTTTTCACAATATTTCTTTTTTTTTAGTAAAAACTGATGTAAATAAAGTCTTTCAAGAAGAAAAGAAGTAAGTCTTGAATCAGCAGATAATGCTATTAAGCAAATGCTTAAGTTAAGTTAAATATATGCATTCACAAGACATAGCAATGTGAGGGTTACAGCAGACGCAGTGATAGTCACTATCTTAACAATAAGAAAATAGTTATAAATTGACAATACATCACAATGTGCTTTTGCACAGCAAACATTTTTGCATATTGATTCCATAAATAAGTGAAAATAATGATAACAAAATAAATTCATACCCACTTGAATTCTTATGCTTTTGACAGTAATTCAAGACAAACATTCCATTTGCTGTGTCTTTAAAAATGGACTTCCTGACAAAGTAAGTTTGACAGATACAAAAGAAGTCATTATCCTGATTATTAATGGTTTGTCAGATGACACCGTGATATCCTATGACACTTTACAGAGGTTTTAAGATGTGACAGACACTTTCCAATATTATTTTCTGTCTCAACAGAGCCTAAGTGAAATACACTAAAGCAAGGCAAAGGAATGGAGTAGAAAAAGGTTTCAAAACAATTGTGGGCATTATTCCCAGAGAAATTTAAAATAATGAGATGCCATCAAGTCAGACTCAGTACCACTAGATCAGAAAGAGAGTTCCAGCAAATAACTCTACCACACCTGGCCAAATGTGGAGATGGGCCTTGCTCTGAGCTGGGTCTGGACCAGATGACCTTCAGAGGTTCCAGTCTAAATTCTGCTGAGATTCTGCCTAATTGGTGCATAAGGCATGGACTTGACAAGTCAATATGATATTGAGATATATTTTGTCTTCATTTGGCAGAACCCATGAAGCTCACTCGCTCACTGCAATGTGTTCAATATTTTTTAAAAGTTTCTAAACTCCTGATAAAAACCAATCATAAATATTACAGTCCAAAAATAAGTGGATTTCAAAGGTTAGTGCTTTCACGCTATTTTTACAATTCCCTAAAAACGCACCCAGATAACTTGTGAGTGGAATATGCAATATTTTGGAATTGATTGGAATGTGTCCAGAAAGAGAGAGAAAGGTGAGAAGAATGAAGAAATGAAGAGAGCGAGCACATACTAGTCAGCTTTGTAAATCAGGATATAACTTTGAATACTGCAGAAATGATTTTTAATCACTATTGGTCTCAGATTCTCAATCACTGTGTGAAAGGTTCATGCATAACTGTAAGATTAAAAATACGACCTCGAATTTTCATTTCACAATCCCTTCATTGCAATATATCTGTAAGTCTGTGAGGTTTTTAATAGCTGTTGCCTTATAACAGAGCAAATAAATCTCCATTTTGCAGCTAGAGAGATTTGAATTTTAGCAACAATTTGCTCATTAGTTCTGCACTGTGGCCTGTCACGGCCTCAGACTGCCTTCCCATGTGAATTTTTATTGTTGTGGTATTTATTTGGTCATAATTATCTCATCTAACACTAACTTGTCAAATACAGAGCTAGTTTTTCTCTACTGATTTGTAATTCTATTATACAGTCCATCAGCAGCTTGTTGCTTTTTATTGCAATACCCTCTTTTTGCAACAATTGTTAATATTTGCCCCTGCTTTATAAAGCAACAAGTACTTGTTGCTTGCACATAATGACATGGAGCTAATAATGTCATTCCAGGCAGCTTCCTGGGAAATTGTGCTCTCCCCATTCTCTGTATAATATCTGGTAGGTAGTTAACCAGCTATTTAATATATCCATCATTCTGACAAGTCATAGAAAATGTAGAGTCCCAGCAGACATGGCATGAGGTTTGCTGAGAAGTTCAGGTTATATTAAAAATATTCTGTGGGGGTTCACAGGCTGTGACCAGGAGGGAAATCAGAGTGACAGAACCAAAGCTGCTGAAATGCTGCTGACAAGGCTGTTCTTTACCAAAAGCTTCATAGCGTTGCTCTGTTCTGGTTTATCCACAGGGGCACTGCCAAACTCAGTTAGATGTAGTGCTGAAAGCCAAACAGCTGGGGGAATTTTGCCTTGCCCTATGCAGAAAAAAAAGTTGGTCTTGGTACAGGCAAGACCATGGTCATTCTTTAAGCTAATGGGGTTAAGGTACTCTTTCACCAAAAGGCAAATACCCAGTAAAAGATATGATGGGTAGTTCAATGCTAGAGAAAACAAATTGCTGTTTCCTTTTTAAGACAGCAAAAGCAGAGAGGGAGAATTTTACAGATTGATCAGATATTGGCATATCTTATTGGATTTTTATTCTTTTCTTTTAGTAAATGTATATTTTCCTTTTTGATAGTGTCATTCTTTGGAATATGACCAGTGTCATTCTTTAGAGTCTTAGAGGATACCCTCATGGAGAAAAATAGTCTTTTTTTTCCCACTTAGATACTAGTGACTTTGAAAAGAATAGCGTTATGTATATCCTGTCCTGCAGAGAGGATTTCATCCCTACATTTTCATTTACAGTGCTGTTATCTCTTTCCAAAGTGAAGAGTATATTTACTAGGAGTTTTAAATTCCTCACTTTCCAAAAAATATCTCTTCACATTCCAGATGCCTGCAGATGAAGTTTTTCAAGATGAACTATTGAGATTATTTCTTAATAGCTTTCTTACATTTCTTTCTAGGATGAAGGAAACTTCATCCTAGGAAACTACTGAAGGAAAGAAAGTAACCAAGAGGCTCAAGAGAGAAGTTGTCACCCACTCTTTCCCAAACATATTTATATAATAATTTTGGTATGGGGATCTTCCTTTCATAGAAAGCTAGAAGTTTGGGATAGATAAAGAAGCTCTTTCTTGTATGAAAGAATTGAAGGAAAATTGACAGTAATCCTCAGCCCATGCTCTCCCACTTGATGGGAGATTTGCCTCTGATGTCTACCTTCTTAGTGAGAGCTCCCTGAGATATGACTGAAAGAAAACTGGAAGTAATGTGTCTGCCTTCCGTTGGTTAATATCTGAAGGCTAACTTGCTGAGATTACAAAAGTGCTGAAATCCAAGCAATGTCTACAGCCATACTCAATATTTACAAATACCATCTTCCATTCTCAAAGATAGATCTTTGAGATCTTAGCAGATCTCATTATCTTAATTATCTTATTTTTAAGATAATCCATTATCTTAATGTTCAAATAAATCTACTTGAATAGATTTTGCCTTGTCAGTGAGGATCTCAGATTCCTAGTAAAATCATTGAAAACAAACGAGCTCCTGTAGAGGTTATTTAGTGCTCATGAACTGACCCACCCTTCCACTAAGCCCAAGTGAAATCTTTCTTACACTGACTGGTTTATTCAAGTTTGACTCGTAGGCAAAATGAATTTTTTCACTTCCTTCTGCTCTTGATCTCTTTATGCTGAAGGGTACTTGGGAATATCCATGTGTCTCCTCAGAAATGAATAATTAAGAAGGAAAAGACTGTGAAGAAAATTTACAACATGCTGCACAGTCCCTTGGAAATTTCCTTGTGTAGCAAGAGAGAGAGAAATGAAGAGAGCATGCACATCTTAATCAATTTTGTAAATCAAGATTTAACATTGAATATAATTGATTTCAATAGTCTCAGGCTCTCAATTGTTATGAAAAGCTTCATGTATAACTGTAAGTGTACAAAGATGTAAATGCATCTTCTGATAGGCAGAGTTTGAAGCAGAGCAGATAGGAAGTCTTGTAGAGATCGAAGACATTGTTCCTGGTAAATATTGTAATACCTTGTATGGATTGCTTCATTCTAAAAAAAAGTATTCTGATGAGACTCAGATAATTTTTTTGCAAGATTATAACATAAGCAACATCCAGTGAGAGACAGCAGGTGCCTCAGTTGAAGCAGAACCACATTGCTCAAAAGGTTCAAGAAAAAGTTCTAAGAAATCTGCAAGGTCATGTACCTCAATATGATATCAGAAAGCTGATCCTGGAAAAGAGAATTTCTCAGAATATTTCTTAGAAGATGTGTATAATCAAGAGCATCGTGTATTTCTGATTAGCTAAAAATCTCACAACACTCTTTTGTCTATTAGGTGACTCAAATATATTCACAAAATAATCCTTTTCCTTCTCTTCTTCCTCCATATTAAATGACCATCATGAAGTAGAGAATCAATCAAGCAGACAGTCCATTGGTGAGATTTCTTGATAATTCACCCAAGAGGCAGACCACAACTCTTCTCCATTTCAGATTCATTTCAAGTTGCCTCATGGAATCATGGAATCATTATGGTTGGAAAAGACCTTCAAGATCATCAAATCCAACTATGATCCTATTTTACCACACCTGCTAAGCTGTGTCCCTAAGTGCCTCATCCACATGTTTCTTGAACACTATAAGGATGTGACTCCAGCATTTCCCTAGGCAGCCTCTTCCAGCACTTAACCACTCTTTCCACACTTTGAAGTCCTTCATGCAAACACGGAGCTCAAAAAAGGCAGAAAATAAAGAAAAACCTTTGAGCAATGTGAGGTAGCAGATTCTCCCCTCATTTTTTTCTCATTATTTTGATGTCTTGAGATCAAAGAGATATCTTTCAGGGCCACCTGCTAGACAAGTGATCTTTAGCCCTTTCCTAACTAACTCAGAAGACAGCTTAAGCTGATGCTGATCAGAGCCTGCCTCTCTGTTTTTCCCTGAGTGTCCCTAAGTGCATCTTCTTCACTGGGTGGGATGGCTCTCTTTTCTGCACTGATCTGTCTGCTGCCCTCAAAGTCCCTGATGTGCTAAGTGTTTCTGTGTGGTAGGTAGCATGGCAATAGTGGTTTTGTGTATTCTCTGCTGAGGCGTCCTGAGCCTCTCTCCATCTCAACCATGAGGGTGCGGTTTCTGCTGTCACTTACAAGCTCAACCATTCCATGACTCTGTGACATTTTGGCACAAAGTAGGGACACCTCTCTGCATTTGTATTTCTTCTGTTCAACTTCTCACTGAGACAAACACCAATCATGCTGAGCCTATATCCTTCCCATGGCTTTAGGATTCACATATATATTAGCTCCTTCTCTAGACAAAGTAATATAAAGGGGGGAAAATTTCCTGTTTATTTTCCTAATGGCATAAAGAAGACAGAAAGTCTTTAGAGAAACAATATGAGAAGAACAATGAGAAACAAATTAGACCTATATCTAATTCCTTCTCCATCTCACTATGAAAATAGACATTAGCTTCTCAGAAAAGTAAAAGGAAAAACGTTGTAATAATTTATCTGATTTTAATCCATTCTGCAAAGTAGCTATGAAATAAATGTAGAGCATTAAGCTATATTTGGACCAGGTGTGAAAGCTTGTTCTGAAATGATTCTATCCCTCCTCTTTTAGTAACTACAAGTTTAGTAATTAGAAGCAAATGATACATTTTACTAGATCTGAAATTCTAATTAAGGGAAGTAGGAAAGGGGTCATTTAACAAATACATCAAAGCTCTTCATGCAAATTTGTTTTCTCTCTCTGACAAAGGCACTAGACATTAATTTATATCTATGGTAAATGATTTGTATAAAAATCTTTCCTCCTGCCTTATGGACAAATATAAGCCACTCCTGAGGCATTTTTAAAAACCATCCTGGTTTAGTCAACTTTCCATAGCATTCATAGTTTGTGACGTGACAATGCCCAAGCATCCCAGCCATAGACTGCAACCCATCACGCAAGAAGATGCCAAGCAAGGCTAAGATAGATTCTGACCCGTATTCTTATGTTTATTTGAAGCAGGCAGACTTCTTCCTGGATGCTTTGAGTAGAGAAAAGAGGAAGTTATGGGGGGGAAAATGCCTCCATTTTATTCAGCACAGTAGACTTTTCATTCATTTGCATTAAGGGACAAACACATGAACAAAAATGAAGTCACTTCATGTTGCAACTGGAATATCATTCCAGACACAGACGAGCTGAACACATCAATGCATACAGCAGTACCTTGTTTAAGCATATATTTAAGCAATTTTCTTGAAGAAATAGACTACAGAATCAAATCCAACATCTTGAGTTCTTTCACATGCCCTTTTAAATGTTTTTCTAGGTTTTTGCAAGATTTTTCATACAACACATTTTTTTTTCTACTTAGAGTAAGCTTTCTGAGGCCTCCGGTTTGCACAATACTGAAGCATAGATCTTCTCTCAGTCTGTGATGTCCATTTATTCCCCATTTTCAGGGGATTATTAGCTTGGCATGCACTACATTTGGTGCAAGCACCTACCTAAGACAGATATAAGATCCTTGGTAATCATCGGTACATATTTTAGAGTCCTAAGATGAGCTCTGACACTGTTGACAAATCCAGTGATTTAAGCTGGCTCCAAGTTTTCGGGTCCTGGAAAAGGTAATCTTATATAGAAAACATACAAAACGTAGGAAAGTTTCATAAGCCAGATTTAAGAGATCAGACTGACTGTCTCAAATTCAGCAGAAGAAATTAAAGACTTCTGTCCTAGTGAGCAGGGATTTCCAATCTCTGTGTCAGTTGCTTTATTTTAACCCCTCTTAATAAAATAAGATTTGGACAAGTGCAGTGCTTTTCTTCATGCTACATATTAGCTGTAATACAGTAGACCTTGACACAATAACCCAAATAATGACTATCCTGACACTTTTTCCAGATGTCTGCATTGTGCAAAGCCACTGTGGTTGCTTATTTTGTGAATGATACTATGCATTCAAGGCTCACATAGAGAGTGGAAAACTACACCAGTTTGCATAAGCCACTACTCCAGAAGCCCTTTACTTGGTGCACCATGGGAGCAGCACATGCTTGTAATGGCACCAGCACAAACGTTTATTATAGATTCTGGTGCAAAAGGTAGTCAGACTCCTTAAAGTATTAATCAAAATACATTTTAGTAGAGATAGCACAGGAAGGAAAAAGGAGATAGCATAGATATATTAAATCCCTTCAGATGCTGTGACTTCTGAGTTGTGCAGTTAAACCTCTAGTCAGGGCACAGCAATCTGAGCAGATCCTGCCCATGCTGAGGTTCACCCGCATTGTCATCTTTAGAGCTTTTATAGGATTTTCTTAGAAGTAAACAACTCTATTCATCATTTCTACTGTCAAGCAAGAGTATGTTTATATGAAAGCATGCTGCTTTTCTTCAAGATCAAACAAGGACATGCAGGTTGTGTAATCACCAGGTGCCTAGTGGAAACCTCATATGGCTTCTCCATTACCATTAGCTAGCCAAGTTAATCCATCACCAAGGTATATGTACAGTAAAGCTTAGGCCTGTGCCTATGCAGATCAGCTGCTATGCAGATTGCTAAGTCTTTGATGTAATATAGTTTTAAAGTTAGGACCACTACAGTGCTTTTGCACAAGGTTACACAGTATAAAAGTTGCTTCAGTTATATGGTGGTCATTTGGGAGAACTCTATTCATAGAACACCTGCTTCTTTTGTTTCCAGGTGGTTTTGCAGATGTCTGAAATGTTAAAAGAAAGGTAGAAATAGCTGTAGCTGGAAAATCTTCTTTTTTTTTTTATCACCAGTAAGTCCTGGTTCCATTAAAGGCATAATTTACAGAACTATAACAGAGTGAACCAAATGTTTTCAGGGAGGATTGTTAGGTGTAGTACTAAATGATTTTGGGAAAGAAAAATGCAGTCCAATGTTAACTATTTAACCTCTGACCTTATGACAGCCCTAATCACAAGACTTTTGACCTTTGTCTTTCCTCATTAGAAGCTCCTGGAATGAAAATCCATGACAGACTCTCGACGTATTATGCAAAACAAAACTTTTTCTTCAGTCCAGTACTAGCTAGCTTGGAACAATGAGCCATTTTACCTGCCTTTGGAGAAGAGGGGAAAGAGAAAAGCCACCCTCAAAGATAGCAGTCAAGAGAGGAGCTGGAAATACTCAGGAAATGTCAAAAAGGTCCCTGACATGGTTGTGGGACCCACAATGTGACCCCACATTGAAAATCTAGATTTCTTTTTGTTGTTCTGGAAAATTTTGGTGTCTTTGGACCCAAGGGAGAGGTCCTGAACCAGAACTTACAAACAGCTCAGATGATCTTTTCAATTATGTTATCTCTTAGTCAGATGCTGACCTTCATTCCTGGGAATAGTGAACCCCATCACCTCATGCTCACACTTAGCCAAGTTGCATGTCATGTATAGTTTCTCCTTCATTTCCACCTTGTCACTCAAAAATCTCAGAAAAGAGAAAAATCAAAGTAGTCGGAGTAGCTTCCTCCAAGCTTTGGAAAATAAGGTTCTTTGATACTTCTTCTCCACTACATTTTTTTGGTTTTTTTTTGGTCTGGGTCTTTCATTACCAAAGAACTATTTCATAACAAAGACAAGACTGTATTTTAGAATTATGTTGGTTAACATTCTTGCTAGGTGATGTCCGTATAACATAAAATTCCAGAAACTGGATTATATACTGAAGCACAGAGAAACAAAGTTTCTTTAAAAAAAAGTTCAAATAATTCAAATAAATTCCAAAAGAATTGCATAGCCTAATTCATCAAATCAGAATATTCATAGAAATTTGAAGACTTTTGAAAGGAATATTACAAAAATTTGAGCATAACAAACATAATTAATAGAAAATTGACTTGTTAAGATTAGTTCTTTTAAATAAATGTATGTCCTTTGAACAATCCTTCATATAGTATATTTCTTAAAGCTCAGTTGAAGAAAAGGTATACCAATGTTACCAAGATAACTTTTTAAAGTAACTGCAGTCATCTGGTTTCTGCAGCATTAACTTTTATTTTAGTCCATATGACAAACAGAAAAAGAAGTCCTTCAAATACCGATTAAAAGAGAGAGATTGTGCTGCACACAAAACGACATACAATGATTCATTGTTGAGCTCTACCAGGTAATGAAAATATTGATGGGTAGCTTTGCAAAAACACAAGCAATTGAGTTCCCACTTTTGAAAAAATCTCTTCCTTAGAAAAGCGTTTCTTTTTCCTCAGCTGAAATGTGGTAACCACTATGTTTCTTGTCTGTAGCAATGTGATGTGAAATGATTTTCTTCTTCTACTAGTGATTTAGCCAGTCTCACAACAGTGAGTTCACTTACTATGCAATTTTAATACGATTCAAAGAGCAAAATCCTGCAGGTCACCAATGGCTGAAAAAAATAAATAAAGTGATACAAGCAAAGGAAAAATGGAAACCTTTCCTGTTTCTCATTGAAATCAATCCAAAGGCTTGTCAATTTCTGGAGCTTCAGTTTCATCACAACTAAATAAACCAATTTGTTCAGAGCTCAAAAACAAACAAACAAACAAACAAGCAAACTCCCCTCTACTGCACTTTAAGTAATTCTTCCCATTACATGCTGATCCAGTGTAATCTTCCTAACCTCCAGAGAAAGAAACAAGCAGAATTTCATTATCTCAGGCAGATGTACAGGTTTTCTTGAAAATACAAACTTTTTTCATCTCCTGAAAATGAACTTTTTCTCATCTCCTACCTGTAATTTTGTATTGTATGTATTATTATTCTGTAAGTTTCATCAAAGATCAATTGACTAAAAGGGGAAAACACCTTCTTGTGACTTGATAGTGTTATAAACTGACAAATTCTC
>JAUBOD010000140.1:4299220-4313307 GCA_032353885.1 Nothura maculosa
GACTCTCTCCAGCAGCTCCACATCCCTCTTGTACTGGGGAGCCCAGAATTGGACACAGTACTCCAGATGTGGCCTTACCAGGGCTGTGTATAAGGCAACAGTATAGAGTATAGGTATATATGCATACATATGTGTGTGTGTGTATAAGGCTCCAGAAGGCAGCCTTATTCTCCTATCACTTAGGGGGAAGTCTACCAGGGGCTGCCTTCAGCCTACCTTCATCCTCCTCGCTATCTGCATGTGCAGCGCCAGCATGCTGTCAGTGTCGAGGCTCAGCATGCTTGGCCCCACGCAGAATGCCAGGATCCTGGCATGCATGTGTCCGACAACATTTCTCCCATCAGTCCTTCCATATTCTTTCCTTCCTTGCCAAGCCCTTCTCAAGAGGCTATAGCCGTCCAGGCAGCACTCCAGTCAGGACAGTGGTCGCACCACGTTTCAGAGAGGGCATGTATGCCAGAGTTTTCCTGATGGTCCTCTAGCTTCTCCTCCTACCTGCCCATGCTGTCTGCATTGCTGTAGAGGTACTTCAACTGTCTTCCTGAGCTCTCCCTCAACACTGCCATGCTGCCCCTAGGCTCATCCCTAGCGATTCTGCTTTGTTCTCCCTCCAAGAGAGGACTCCATTCCTTCATCCAGATCATTAATGAAGAAGTTGAACAGAACCACACTGAGGACTGACCCCTGGGGGACACCGCTAAATACACATCTGCAACTGGACTCTATGCCATTCATTACCACTCTCTGAGATCTTCCATCGAGCCAATTCCTAAATCATTTCACTACTCACACATCTATCTCACACTTCCGAACCTTGCTCAGGAAAATATTGTGAGGGCCGGCGTCTAAAGCTTTGCTCAAGTCGCAATAGAAGACATCCACCGCTTTGCCCTCATCTATGCAGCCAGTCACTCCATCATGGAAGGCATGCAGCTTAGTCAAGTATCATTTTAACTTGGTGAATGTATGCTAGCTGGAACGTTCCCCAACAGGTTCAGTAAACGGCAGACATTATTTTGATCTCTCCCCTTTTTAATGCATTAGCAAAATTCTATTTCTTGTGTTGTACATCAAAAAGAAAGCAATAGGCCTAGTTGCTTCTTGGCCCCTGCAGAGGAAAGCACTTACAAAAGACAAACGAGACAAGACACTTTTTATTAGCACCTGGGAATATTATTGTGGGGAAAGCATGAGCAGGGGAAAGGAGAGGTGCAGAGGAGTGATCTCTCAAAGCAGTAAAGGAGCTCCACAGGAAGCAGCTGCAGGATATTTGGGGCAGCCAGTGTCATCCGGCAATGCGCAGGTCAAGATGGGCAGGTCTTTGCTCTGCTGCTGCCTTCTCCAAAATCAGTGAGTCCTCCATTGTGCTCTTCTCTTGGAGAAATCTCTGCACTTGCATGGTGCTCCTCAGAGGGAGGAGAGCACAGGATCTGAGAAGCTCCCACGCAGCCTGCGGAGATGGTTCTTCTCATCGGTGAGCGGAGTGGCAGACACACAGGCTGAAGAGGTGCCGCTGGCATGAATGGGTGCTTTGTTGCGCTGCTCCAGGCTGCAGGCTGGGCCGCTGCCTTCAGCTGCAGTCTCACAGCTCTGGCCACCAATGCCTGGCAGTCCATGGGTGTTCTGTGGGGAGAAAGAGCCCCTTCGGGCTGTGAAAATAAATTATAAATAGATGTATATATGAAAGGCATAGAAAAAAAACAATGGGAGGATTGTTTTTTATCTCCCAATGAGAGGATCGGGAATTTACCTACTAAAATTGGGAAATATGTCACAGTATTTATCTACCCCATATAAAATATGGTTTAATCACACTGCATTCTTGTCCTGTTTGAACAGCAAGACTTCTGATGTGAGAGTCTTGACCCAAACAGCACAGTGATGCCATTCATTAAAAAAAAGGGAGTCATACACTTGTTATGACAACCTTATAATTCATGAAATATGTTGTGCTTCTATTGCTCCAAGGCAACTCTTTGTCAAAAATTATTTCTTACAAATAGTGGTAAAACTACCAAATGTATTATGCTTGAGGAGACCACCAGGATTTTGGGGCTTGCTATATCCTGAATAGACTCATAGAAGAATACGAAAGCACATTTGCCCTCAGATAAATGGGAGAGTGAGAAGGGTGTTCTCTAGATATTATTCTTCAAACAGATAGTTTAGTATTGCCTACCTAGTGCTGTTAATGAAAACACAATGATGTCATTCCTGACAGAGGTTTTTAAGACAGAAGACCTGGTAGCAGCTGGGCAAATCTGAAAACACATCAGCAACAATTTCTAAATCAGTGCAGTTCCCAGTGAAGTATGATTCAAATGATTTGGTAACAAAATGCTCTTTGATGAGTTACCTTGTGATAAGAAGTGAAACATAAGCAGAAGAGCATTAACCTGCTCAGTCTTCTTGCAACCCACACAAAATGGGAGCTTCAGCTTTAATTCCTTTTCTAATAGATCATATTCTAGAGCATCAGCCTAGCAATACTGCCATTTTGCCTGAGCATACACAGTAGTCTTTACATAAGTAAAACTATGATTTCAGCTAGTAGGAATGACAGTGTTATCTTTGGCCCTTGCATAGGAAAAGAGTAGTTTTTATAGTACACTGATTTGTGTTATGGTGAGCTCAATACTCTTTCAAGTGGTCTTTGCTTCATTTCAAGTTAGATAAGTTTACATTATGATTTTCCTGTCCTTTTTCTCTCTAATCCTCTTGCCATATAAAATTATTCCAAAAAAAGAAAAATACTTAAATGTGCAATTGGTGCTGTATGTATAAAAGTGTCATTGTTAATACAAGCCTAGCAATGATGGGAATATAGACAAATGTGCAACAAAATATACTAAATATATTAATTCCAAATTAGTTGCAGAGTGGTTTGATACTGTTGGTCCATTATTCACTTGTTGCTAACAGACATGCAAGACAAAGGTAGGGCACTACAAAATCTGTTCTGCTGCAAAGCTTCTACATCCCAATTCCACATATCCTCTTGTATAATAATTTAGAAATTATTTTTATGGAGGAGGGAATGTAAATAGTTTATAAGATTCTTAAGCAAAGTAGGTCTTTTTTTCCTCAACCTTTGCCTGCAGTACTATTTATTTTTCACTACCATTCTGGTCAGCACCAGACAGCCTAACATTCCCTTGGTAGAAGTGTGTTCTTTTCTTAAAAGCATGGAAAAGCTGTTTTCTGTTTTGTAGTGAACAATTCCAGATCTCTTATTTTCTTCATTCTGAGAGACTTTGAGCAAAACAATTGATGATACTTTGAATTCTTTAAAAAATAATATTCTTAATTATCTTGATAGGCTAGGAAGCATCTGCTTCTGAAAAGGAGGAATGACAGCCTTGGAAATGGCAGTGGCTCCATTTTGAGGCCTTCAGAATCTGAGGTTAAACCCAGAAATAGAGATTTCTACTTGACCTTCTGAAAATCACTGAGTCCCTTTAGGGTTTCTGTTCCTTAAACATCCTTTTAAGACCAAAACATTTAAAGTAACCAGATACTGAAGATCTGCTCTTGTGTAATTGTTAGAAGTATCACATCTACTGAAGCCAAAGAATAAGTATATTGTATATCTTTAATTTTGTGGTTTGGGAAACATTTTTGTTTCTTAGGTGATCATAAAAGAGGTACACCAGAAAGATATCACCAGATTACTTGCTTTTGTCTGCAAAAGGAAATGAAATGTAAGACATTTATTCCCTCACAGATTTAAATTTACAGGTAAGACTTAAAAGACACAATTTCATGAAAAAAAAAAGCAATGGTAGGAATTCAGATAACCACTCAGTCAAATGAGGGATGCATCAGTGTCTCTGAATTTGACTGGTCAATGAGGAGATATAACACAAATTAAAAGCACAAATTAAAGTCAGCCAGCAGAGAGTAGATAGTATTGTGGCACATTATACTGCAAAACCAGTATGTGATTTCCTATAAAATGGCAGTGTCCCAAGCCTGGCACGGTCCTAAGTTCACCACTGGGCACTCTGTTGCTCCATGCAGTCTGGCATCAACAGGTCTTGGCACTACCTCCTCTTCAAAGCTGGAGCTGAGACCCTGCAATGGAGAAGGGGTAAGTTCAAGGTGAGCTGAAGACTTTCTTTCCTCTCCTATCTGAGGGCTCTTTCACACGTCCCCAGCCAAGTTTTGAGCAGTGCAGATTTATTATGCACATGTTGGAGAGGGCAAGGCTTTCAACACAAGAAGGCTACTGAGCAAGAGATAATATCCTGAGAAAGGGGAAGGGAAAAGAGAGAGGAAAGAGAAGGATTCCAGGTGCTACTTATTATTAGATAAGTAGTTCTAATGATTAGAAGTACTAAGCTCCCCAGGGATTTCCAGACTAGGCAAATGAACACTAAAATTTACTGAGAGAAAGAGAGGGAAAGAGAAAGCTCTGCACTAATCAAACAAAATTACAATGGCTATTTTCTGAAAATTTGACTATGATTATATTTGTTGGTATCATTATCTGTGATTTGAAACTGTCTAACAGACAATTCATATTAAACATTATTACTATCATTATTAGACTCTCTTCAACATTACCACATAAATAGCATTGGCTGAGAAAAAAAAGCATGTCAATGCACCAGTGGAAAAAAAAAATCTGGTCCAAAACATTCTTGTTTTCCCTATGCACACACAGCCATTGGACAAAATGAATATGAACAACAACAGCACAATTTTAGGACAGGCAGTATCACACTGAGAGGCTTTATTGCTCATTAGGACTGAACCTTGTGCTCCTTTTGTATTCTTCGTGTGGTGCCAGCATTAGTTGAAAATCCACTGGTGTATAAATGAACAAGATATATTCAATAAGAAATTCAGGCTACAGCTAATAATAATAACAAGCATAACAGCAGGCAAAGAGTAAAATGAATCACATTACTCTGTGCTATCATATTTGCCCTGGCAAAGTGATGATAGGTTCCTTTTTTGCCTTGCTTTCCTTGGTGCAGCTCTCTTTCACATGTATTCTCTCATTGCCTGTGTTAGCCCCACAAGAAAAAACTGTAGAAATATCAGTTTTCTCCAGACTAAAGTTAATACAGTGTTTAGCTTTCCAGTAATGAGACCATCATTTAACATACTGACATTCAAGCAGGTGTGTGAGCAGTGACATCTTGTCACTTTTGCCACACTTTGTACTCCCAGTCTGCAAGTGCTAGTTGAGTTGTCCATGTGAATGGCTAGCTAAACTTTGTCTTGCCAGAGAGCATCATGCCAATTGCTTCACAACAAAAGATGAAATACCAGTTGTCTCAGATGCCCCACTAATGTCTGTGAATGTCTATGGAAGAACCAAGAAAAGCTTGAGACTGCTCACATTGTAAATATTGGATTGCTGGATCACCTCAGCTTCATCAGACATTAGAACATGACAGACATCAGCCGTATCAAGTCTGTGGACCTCGCATTTTGACTGATTAAGTCTTACCTAATGATCATAAATATATGTAGCTGGCATATTTATGAATAGGTTAGACTCCAAGTCATGTGTCACAGTGATAGCCCCAGCAGACCTCTGGAGCACTGTTTGCTGTTATTCTGGAAACATTAATACTGCCAGAGCATAAAGTAAAAATTGTCTGCTTGAGCACATTATATGAACCAGCAGTGACAGCTGATTCGTTAAGAGTCAGGTATAAATGCTAAGCTGCTTTTTTCACTGGTAGGGTCACTTATCTTTCTGACCTAGCAACAAAAGTACAAAACTAAATGCAGTAAAACAACCTTTCTTGTGAAGTATACCTGCAGACACAACTGGTCATTTGAGGTCTGCAGGATTATGCGGGTACAACACGCATTGCTGAGGACTGAACACTCAGTCAGTAGATTTGAGATTCACAGCTACTGTTAGGTTTATGTCTAAGACTTTCATCTGCACGATCTTTCATGGGGCAGGTAATAGGGCAACTCTAGGTTGCTAAAAAACATGACAAGAATTCATGAAGTTGTAGTGCCAATAACGATACAGGCACATATTTCTGTATATAAGGATATACATAATATCCTTAGGATATAAGAAGCAAGGGGTTAAATCCAGTAAAAATCCCACACAGAAAGAAATAAAAAACAACAAATAAAGAGTTAATACCTAAGGAGAAAACTCATCTGAAATGACAGTCTAGTGAAATGTCCAGCAATTAATGTTATGCTACACAAGTTAAAAATAACAATAAGCGTATTTTCAAATAATGTGGCAAGATAAATGTAATGACCTACAGTCATACCTTTATACAGTATGACATGTAATACACACAGTAATAATAGCCATACACTGTACCACACTTGCAGGCAGTAGTGAGAAACGGAAAGCCTGTTTCTGTGGGAGTAAAGACAGGATCTACTGGCAAGAAATGTTGATCCATCCTTCCACGATATGCTGACCTTCCAGGATATGCTGAGTGTAGCTGGGATAGTGGCTTGCAAAAGAGTTTGGACAAACTCAAGACTATCTTGCTGGCGAACAACAGCAGTGAAGCTACAACAGCACAAGCTCTGAGGTGGGCTTGCTCAGCTGATCTCAAAACTGGGTGTCCACCTGATGGCACAACCAACACAGAAAATTTTTATGTGATTTTACCTGTGTCAGGAGGTCAGGAAAATAAAGGAGAAGGAGGAAGGTTACCACTAAGGCAAAGATATAGAGCAGGACTACTCTGGGAGCATGCTATGCAAAGCTGGCCCAGAAGACTGGTTTTCTGGAGAAGAAAGTTCCTCATATTGAAATTTACTTGTTGCCCCTATGCTCAGTAAATCACCAGCAGAAAAGCTCATGGTTCCCAGGCGCCAGGACTACTCTTGGCTTGCCAGGGCAGGAGGCACAGTCATCCTCCAGCCTTTCTGTTCCTCGCTTTCCATCCCCATCATTTTGTGCCCTGTTAGTGAAGACTGCAGGTAGGTCGCCAGCAGGAGGTCATTCTCAGCAAGGTGAAGCCCCTCACCTGGCCGTCCCTGAAAAGTGCCAAGGTACTTCTGCTATAACTGCAAAGATGAGGCAGCACAAACTGGTGAGTCTCCTGGGGTTTGTAGTGTTGGTCATAAAAATGTCTATCCATCTTACAGATTATAGGCAGGATAGTACCTTCTAAATAAGGTAGGTTATAAAGTGTAAGAGGGAAGCACGGTGCAACTATTGCCCACTCAGTGGCCCATGAACTAGGAGTTTTATATACAGGACCATCATTCATGGCATATGTACATTAAACATAATAAGCAGCAGCAATTTTCTTTTTGTCATGTCCTTGAGAGGCAATACAACAAACTGAATAAAAAAAAGTAGACCCCTCCCTCCTTAAGAAAATGTCATTTGGACATTGTATTCAAATGAATAAATCATTCCTGAAAGGCAGAAACAATATTACTGTCGAATTAGTGCTGGATGTTCTTTTGTTAAATTGTATACAATCAAAGCAAGGTGCCAAATTGCCAACTAACTGTCTGGAGGTCGATTTTTAAATTCACGGATGAGCTAATGCATTTGTGGCAGTGATCATAAAGGGAGGAGTTCACCTTGTATTAGCCTTGACTCATAACTATAAATCTACCATGTTACCAGAAATAGATGTCCTATTTCTTGTCATTGATCTGCAAGCCATAATTTAAACATTTACATGTCCTAATGTTGAGCCTTTCAATTGCTCGAAACATCTCTCTCCAGGGAATACTCACCACAAGGACAGGGACTGCAAAAGAAAGAAATCTTCAGTAAAAACTGGGAACTTTCACAATTTAAAGATAACCAAAGGCTCATAAGGTTATATGAATCAAAAACAATTTATAAAGTCATATTGGCAAGGTTCAAGTGAGGACATGACTGAAGTACCCAAAGTAAAACAAATGTACCTTGCATTAAATGTTGGTGGGCAAAAGAAATTGAAAGTGAAGGAATTCTGTGTGATCATTAGGCAGCAAAGCTGAAGAAATAGCTATAAAATTAACTAATGTATTGTCTTTCAATAAAATGATTTTAGAATTAGGATGAAAAACTAACATAAAAGTCAAAGAAGATAAGTTCCCCTTGAGTTAATGTTTTATTTTTCCTTGAAATTGGTAGTTTTAAATCACTATTATAGGAAATATCTTGAAAAAGTCACCATTTATGAAAAGGCATACTCATTTTGGTGAAGTACCTGGCAAATTTAAAGGAATTGGTCTCAAAGCTGTAGTATTTTGGAACAGACACCGTTTGTAGGTGAGATGGGAGATCACATAGATTATTTTCCAGACAAGTTTGCAAGATTTCATAAATATATACCCAGATTTCTTATCCTTTTTTTTTCAAAACGTTCTGTTTCCTAAAGTGTGCAAATTGCTATTAAATACCTAATTAAACCAGCACAATATATCCTAAACTTCAGAGGAAAAGTTTTGAACATATTTTAGTGTGAGAGTCTTGAGGGTTTTAAAACTCTAGATTTTATTTATTCTATTTTATTTTATTTTATTGGAGAATTATATATAAGATTATCATTTTAATTTAGCTATTTCAATCATAGCATTTCAGAGATCTCAGGCCACAAGATGCATCAGAAATCTTTCAGGCAGTTTACTGCAGTTTCCTCATTAGTTTTTAATCTCATATTTTTATACCAATTCGGATATTCACTCTTCCTTATAATTTTCTTATACATATATATATATACATATATATATATATAAAATCTGCAGTAAAAATAATCTAAAATCAAGGCTATTCATTTAGCTGAGGACAATAAATAGAAAAAAATCTGAGATCTTTAGTGAGGTGTTTGTGCTTTCATCATTGTCATCACAGCAATGCTCTGATCTAATGCCTACCTGACTTCAGTTTTTCTGGTTTGCCATTTATAGGAGCAGTAAACCACTGGAGCAAAATACTCTATCCTCTTGCTCAGTTATACTGGGAATCACAGAATCCCAACTGCAGAACGGATGAGGTTGGAAGGGACCTCTGGAGATCATCTAGTCCAACCCCCCTACTCAAGCAGGGACACCTAGAGCATGTGGCACAGGGGCACATTACCTGCAAGAAGTTACCTGCATTAGTCTGCAGAAAACTCCTGGACTTTCCATTCCCAGCTAGTTGGTCATCCCATCTGATATCAATGGTAGTTAAAGACCCCCCCATAGGGCCCAGAATCTGTGATCACGAGACTTCTTGCAGCTGCCTATAGAAGCCTCATCTACTTCCTATTCTTGATCAAGTGGCCTGTAGTAAACACCCACCACAGCCTTGCCCTTACTGGCCCACCCTCAACTCGCACTGCCTCCTCCCCTGTGCTGAGCTCCATACATTCCAGTTGCTCTCCCACGTAAAGAGCAACTCCACCACCTCATCTTCCTGGCCTGTCCTTCCTTAAAAGCCTAAAGTTATCCATGACCATGTTCCAGTCATGAGAGCTGTCCCACTATGTCTCAGAAATTGCAATGAGATCATGCCCCTGCAATTGTGCACACAATTCCCCTTATTTGTTCCTCATGTTTTGTGTGTTTATATAGAGGCATTTGAGCTGAACTCCCAATGTGCCTGTCTTTCTAGCTGGAATAGCTGCAACTTGTGTATGTGAGCCTCTAGTAGTTCTCATATTTTGCTGTTTACCTTCTCCAGGCTTTGGGCACTCTTCAAAGGCTCTGGAGTTAGGCTGCTGAGAGTGGCAGACAGGCCATCACCTACAGAATCACAGATTCACAGAATGGTTAAGGTTGGAAGGGATCTCTAAGAAATCACCTAGTCCGACCTCTCTGCTCCCGCAGGGACACCCATGGCACAGGGCGGCATCCAGGTAAGTTTTAGAGACCCCTGGAGAAGAAGACTCCACAACCTCCCTGGGCAGCCTGTTCCAGTCCATTACAGTCCATTACAGTAGAGAAGTTCCTCCTCACATGGAGATGGAACTTCCTGTGTTTCAGCTTGACCCCTTGTCCTGTCACTGGCCCCCACCAAGAAGAGCTTGGCCCCTTCCTCCCTACATTCCCCCTTCATGAACTTATACATGTTAATCATATCCCTTCCCAGCCTTCTCTTCTCCAAGCTGTACAGGCCCAACTAATTCAGTCTCTCCTCATATGAGAGATGTTCCAGTCCCTTAATCATCTTTGTTGCCTTCCTCTGGACCCTTTCTAGAAGCTCCACATCCCTCTTATACTGGGGAGCCCAGAACTGCACACAGTGCTCTAGGTGCAGCCTCCCCAGAGCTGAGTAGAGGGGCAGGATCCCCTCCCTTGACCTGCTGGCAACAGCAACTGGCTACCTTATCATTGACTTCCCTGATACTCCCTACCCCCCTCAAATCTATTTTAAAGCCTTCTCAATGAGCCCTGCTAATTCACGACCAAAGACCCTCTTCTCCGTTTGGGAAAGAGGAATCTCATCTGATGCCAGGGATTTTAGTGCCATGTAAGGCTTCCTATTGACCAAAACCCCAAAGTTGAGGTGATGACACCAGTCACGGAGCCACGTGTCACCATCCCTGCAGTATTCAAGAAACATGTACATGAGGCACTTAGGGACGTAGCTTAGAGGGCATGGTGGTGATGGGATTATGGTTGGATTTGATGATCTTGAAGGTCTTTTCCAATCATAATAATGATTCTATTATTCTAAGGTTCCTGTTAATGGCAACTTCACCCTGCAGCATGTTGAAGTGAACCCTACTCTGGTGTCACCTGCTAACTCAGTGACAATGCACTCCATTCCTTTGCAGTGGTTGTTTATGGGGCTCATAGGTGCCCCACTGGTTCCACTACCAGCCGCTGTACTGGGCATATAATAGCTTTCAATTCCTGTCAGAAATATTTTCCAGTTTTAATTTGAGAGGGCTATTATGTCCAGTCAGCCCCTTCAGTATAAAGTCATAGTTTGCATAGAACAGAAATGCCTAAATTGCTTATTCAGATGCCTCTGAGAAGCTATGGCTTGGATACATGTTGTCCAGTGTAGCTTTAAATGCCTTTGGTAGTGCTTTTGCCTCTGACATCTACTTGAGAGAAAATTCTATGGTTTCAGAGAATTAACTGACAGAACTGTGATCTAGCTTGCCTCCTAACTTTGTTTAATATACTTGAGTTTCTCCTTGTGTTGACTTGAACATTGCATTTTTTCCTTTCTGTTTGCACCTTTGGGTTCACGTTCAATTACAAAGATATTCAAGATCCTACAGCTCTATGCCCAAGGAATGCATGAATATACTAAGGGCAAAGAATGAAGCCTTGCAGTAGATTTTGTTTTTTTTTGTTTTTTTGTTTTTTTGTTTTTTTGTTTCAGTGCTGACATCGCTTGCAAAAAAATCTTCCAGGACTTTTCAAAAGTGCTGAGTACCTTAAATAAAACTCTGTTACAATCATAGAGCAGCACTTTTATAAAGACGTATTTCATGTTAACAAAGTTTCAGTTTTAGCCAAGTGTGACTTAAAATTCAAGGTACATTTCCAGCATATAACTAACTTTGAAATGTGTGCTCTACTGAAAAAAAAGAAGTCTTTTCTTAAAGAGAATTCTGTACCTCATACTTCATATTCTAGATTTAGATTAATTCAATAACAACAAAACATACCCTGCTTGTGTAAATTTAGCTAAGCTAGACTAACTTTTTCTTTTGAAAACAACAAAGTCTCATGATTCTAGCATGACTGATAAGCACAAAATCCTTCAACTAGATTTTGACACTCAATAAAAACATGTAGTGCTTAAGTGTTCCCAAACCTTGATGCACTCTGAAACTAATCATGGCCACAGCAGGTACTGTGCAAAAAATGTAGTGTCCAATGTCACCCAAAACAGTTGTCTTTTAGATTAATAACACAGAAGCAAAGGTTTTATCCTCTCTAGGTAAAGCAGACTTCTAACTACAACAACTACTACTCTCTAACATGAGATAAGCACTATGTTGCCTGTAACAAGTAAGCCCTATGCTATAAAGGGAATACTGAAAATATAAAATTAGACTCAGTAAATCAAAACAAACAAAACAAGGGTGTTTATGGTGTCATTTTACAACTAACAAAAAACACCTGGGCAGATATATGTTTTATACTTTTTTTTTTTTTGTGACAACTTACCAAAGGTTGTTGCAAGTGAAAAAGCCACCCCAAACACCACTCTCTCTCCTTCAGGTACTTACTGCATCAGTGTAGGAAGGGTTTTTCCTGATAAGAAGAAAAGGAGTTTGCAGGAGATACCTTGGGATTCAGTTTTACACATTTCTTCAGAAACTCATATATCTGGAAAGGAAGACATGAACCTGAGCATTTGGGCCTGTTAAGGTTTCCTTCAGCTCAGGTAATCCAAATTATTGTTGGTGATTCTGCAGCTCAGAGTGTACAGGTATTAAACCATCCCCATTGTCATAGCTGGTAGGTAAACTTGCACAGTGCAAGAGCAAAATGTAATTCTCTAAAACAAAAGCTCTTAGTCAGCTAAGGAACTTGCAAGGAAATTTTCCAAAAAGGTTATGCAGCAGCACACGAGTGCTTGAAGCTTCTGGTCTTTTGGCTGTGTTTTCCCTCTGTGTCCTTTAACAAAAATAGATAAAATTGAGATGTTTGTTTCCAGGGTAACTACACTATATAGACAGAGAAAAAATGGGAACTACTGTAATGACTCACACTAGTAGTTCTTATCATCATTCTTAGTGGGCTACAGAAGATACTGCTTTATCTGAGGATGGTTACAAGAACTTCTCCTGTCCTCTCAACAAATCTATTCTAGGTTGTGGAAAATAAATCAAAGTTTTGTCAGCAACTGGGAAGTAAATTATGTTTTTACTGATATGCCATAGGTTTCCTTTATAGTTTATGATACAACATGATTTATAGTATACTGCTATATCATAATATCACTAAATAAACCTACAGCTCTGACCTATAAATATGAAGATGTGCATGGAGCCTTCTTCATTTATAAACTGAGTTGTTAATGGGAGCAAATTGGGTAAATATTGTGGTCTAATGGACATGTGAACTGAAGTTACAAGTCTGTCTTCTTAATTTGATGGTAGTATTTATCACTGTGTTAGAGAGAAGCTCCCTCACTTTGCAAGGTCTGCATTACAAAGCTTCTAAGTTGGTAACATTTTCCTTGAACAGTTATATCATCCATATCCTTATGTACTATGAGAGGTGATGGTGATACCAGAAGAACATAAAAGCTGGCAAGTCTCAATAAATATACCATTAATTTGTGTGGGGAGAAGAAAAACACACATAAAAAAATACTTTCTATAACTTATTTCAAACTCTGCCCAAAAAGAGAGAACCTATTATTTTTAGCCAAGTGTTTTTTCTGCACCACAGTGTGTGTTCCCATCTAAAATAGCAGGAACATTTTATTTCCCAAGCAATGCCCCTTGCCTTCATCATTTTCAAAAGCAAATTCATAATTCAGAGGGTAACTCCATAATGCTTCCCCAACCTGGGATAAGTACAATCTCTAGAGTATATAAAGAATGGGCAAAAGAAAAGAATGAAAAATAAAAAATCTGGCCTTATTGGATCTCTCAGGACAGAGAGGTTACATAATGCTGTGAAAGAGGCATGTTTTCCTTCTGGCCTATGAAGTGTCCTAACGAGTAATGCTACCATCTCTAACCTATAATAAAAGTTTTACAGCAATCCACACTATTATAGATTCTCTCTACAGAATCATAGAATGGTTGAGTTTGAAAGGGACTTCTAGAGATCATCTAGTCCAACCCCCTGCTCCAGCAGGGACACAGAGAGCACAGGGCACAGGGCGGCATCCAGGTGGGGTTGGAATCTCTCCAGAGTAGGAGACTCCACAGCCTCCTTGGGCAGCCTGTTCCAGGGCTCTGCCATTCTTACAGCAAAGGAGTTCTTCCTTACATGCAGATGGAACTTCCAGTGTTTCAGCTTGTACCCATTACCCCTTGTCCTGTCACTGGCCACCACTGAGAAGAGCTTGGCCCTCTCCTCCCTACATTTCCCCATCATGAGTTTATACATATTGATCAGATCTCCTCTCAGTCTTCTCTTCTCCAGGCTAAATAGTCACAGAATCACAGAATCACAGAATCTATAAGGTTGGAAGGGACCTCTAGAGATCATCTAGTCCAACCTTCCCG